>CM034156.1:210125881-210337984 GCA_019776745.2 Taxus chinensis | reverse complement strand
TGGCTCAGGGCTAAAGGATTCAGGGTTATGCGTTTAGGGTTTCGGGTTAGGATTTTTTCTAGGGCTCACGGTTCAAGATAGGGTTTAGGGTTAGGCCTAAGACTTTAGGGTTTTACTATTTAAGGTTTTCAGGTTTAGAGTTAGGTATTACAATTAGGTATTTCGGTTTATGGTTTACGGCTGAGGTTTAGGGTTATATCACTCAGTGTTAAGGGTTTTGTGTTTATGGATTAGGATTTATTGTTTTTGAACTTAGTTGTTTAGGCTGCTGGGGTTTAAGGTTTAGCAATTATGACTCAGGTTTAAGATTTTAGGGTTGAGGGTTTAGGGGTCGCGATTTTAAAAAAAGTCACGATTTCAAAAATATCTGAATTTTGAAAAAGTCATGATTTAAAAAACTCTGTATTTTCAAAAAAATTGAAAGTGATAAAGTCATGAATTTAAAAAGTTTCACAATTTTTAGAAAAACTGGTGATTTTTTAAAAATTCATAATATTCAAAACGATTTTATAAAGTTTAGAATTTTGAATATGTTAGAATTTTTGTAAAACAAGATATTCAAAGGGATTTTAAAATCTATTTTGTTTTGTAATTCCTGACTTATTTGAAAATCTTGTCTTTTTTAAAAATCCCAACTTTCTCAAAATCCTTTGCTTTTTCGAAATCATGACTTTTAGGAAATCCCAAACTTTTCATAATCCATAATTTCTTTTACTAGTGCCTTGTTTTCTTTCATAAATATGTGCATACTTTTTGGTGCACAATTTATGATTTTTACATGTTGATTAAAAAAAAGTTTTTCTCGACTCCATTCTACATGCACTCAAAGAAAAAAAACTAAAAAATGACATTTTTTCTCAAATTTATCGGGGTGCACACACAAATATTTCATTTTAAAGATTTGTGCACTTTGAAAATTAATTAAAAATTATAAATTCATTCAAAAATTATGAAAATTTAGTGGGATCTCTCGTACATGGTTCTTATCTTTTTCACAACTCAAAAAATGAGGGGTCACACACACAATAGGTTCTTATATTTTTTACACACAAAATACATACTACGTGTACACCATATTTGAGCCTCTTAATCTCAACCATTTTTTAAAAAAAAAAGCAGTTTAGAAACTAGATTCTGAGTACTACAGTATTTATTCTTATTAATTTTTCAAAATTTTCAAAAATCTTGGATATCTTGAAATATCTAGACTTTGAGCTCTATGGTAGGTGTTTTGAATAAGCAGCATTCTAGACTCTGTATAATAGTAGTTATTTTATGTTTTAGCATTTAAGGCTGCAGGTTAAGCGTTGGCCATATGCACAAAGATGGGGGTCTAAAAAATAGAAACAAATCTATTTTTTGGCGGTAACATGCTCGTGTTATGGCTCGGTCACACTATAACGTGAAAAAGGAAAATCTAGGTCACATTATAGATCAGAATTACCAAGCCAAATTGCTCTCACGTATGGTTTTCTATGTGTTTTCCCACTTTATCCCTACCAAATTGAGATATTCTACATTGGAAAAAGGTATGCGAGCGCGTTATAACGCGCTCATGTTTCATCTTTTTGGGGTTTTGAATTCCCAATCCAAAGGCTTGGATTTCCAAACCAAAGGTTTGGACTGTATATTGTGTGATTAAAACCGTGCTTGACAGAAAATAATCAAATTTTCACGTGTGTACCCGAATATGTCATGCTTTAAAATTAATATTCAAAAATAAAATATACTACGATGTCAAACTCATTTTTACCTTGATGACTAAATAATTCTTTCTAAAATCTTATTAGTTTAAGGCTTTAATACATAATTTCTTTTACTAGTGCCTTATTTTCTTGCAAAAACCTATTCATACGTTTTGGTGTACAATTTATAATAATTTCATCCAAATTTAAAAAAAAATGTATTTTTTTATCAAATCCATTCTATGTGCACTCAAGACAAACAAAAATGTAACTTTTTTCTAAAAGTTATGTAGGTTCACACACAAATATTTCATTTTCGGAATATGTGCACTTTAAAAATTACTAAAAAATTATATAATCATCCAAAACTTATGACAATTTATTAGAAACTCGTACATGGTCTTAGCTAACTTTCTACTAAAGGGATTTGAAAAAAAATATATATACAACTAAAAAATAGGGGGACACACACAATAGGTTCTTATCTTTTTTACAGAAAAAAAGACATACTTTATGTGCACACCACATTTGAGCCTCTTAATCTCAACCATTTAAAAAAAATTGTAGTTTAGAAACTAGATTTTGAGATCTACGATATTTTTATTATTATTACTTTGTAAAATAATTTAAAAATCCTTGCTTTCTTGAAATATCGATTATTGAAAAAAATGTGATTTTTAATAATTTGGATATTCGAAAAAGTAGTAGGTATTTTGAATAATTAGGATTCTAGACTTTGAGCCATAGTATGTATTTTAAGTTTTAAGGTTTAAGGCTGAGGGATAAGCGTTGGGCATATGCACAAAGATAGGGGTCCAAAAGGTGGACAAAAAACTAATTTTCAACCATTTTTGCCATAACATGCTCGCGTTATGGCTCACTCGCGCTATAACATGAAAAGAGAAAATCTAGATCAGGATATAACGCGATCACATTACGGCTCAAGTTTACAAAGCTGAGACGCGCTCGTGTTATGGTTTTTTGTGTTTTCCAATTTATCCCTCCCAAATAGAAATATTTCACATTAGAAATAGGTACGCGAGCGTGTTATAACACGCTTGCATTTCATCTTGTTGGGGTTTTGAATACCCAATCCCAAATGCTTGGATTTCTAAACCAGAGGTTTGGACTGTGTATTGCATGATTAAAATTGCATTTAACATAAAAACATCAAAATTTCACATGCACACCCCCTAATATCTCACTCTTTAAAGTCAATATTCAAAAATAAATTATACTACAATGTCTAGCTCACTTTTACCTTGATGACTATATAATTCTTTCGAAAATCTAACTAGTTTAGGCTTTCATATATTATTTCTTTTACTAGTGACTTATTTTCTTACTAAAACCTATGCACATGTTTTGGTGCACAATCTATAATTTTTTCATCCACATTAAAAAAAAAAGGTTTTAATCTAAACTCCACTCTACATGCACTCAAAAAATAAACCAAAAAAGACTTTTTTTCTCAAAGTTATGGGGGTGCACACACAAATATTTTATTTTTGGGATATGTACACTTCGAAAATTAATAAAAAATTATATATTCATCTAAAAATTATGAAATTTTAGTGGGATATCATACATGGTCTTAGCTAAATTTCTACTAAAGGGATTTGAAATAAAAATTATACAACTCAAAAAGTTGGGGGGCGCACACACAAAAGGTTCTTATCTTTATTACACAAAAAAAGACATACTTTATCTGCACACCACATTTGAGCCTCTTAATCTCAAATATTTAAAAAAACATAGTAGTTTAGAAACTAGATTCTCAGCTCTACGGTATTTATTCTTATTACTTTGACAAATTTTTCAAAAATCTTCACTTTCTTGAAATATCAATTTTCAAAAAAGTTACGATTTTTAATAGTGGTGATATTCGAAAAAGTAGTAGGTATTTAGAATACTTGGGATTCTAGACTTTAAGCAATAGTAGTTATTTTAAGTTTTAGGCTTTAAGGCTGAGGGTTAAAAGTTGGGTGTATGCATAAAGATGGGAAGCCAAAAAGTGGACACAAAACTATTTTATGGCCATAACACGCTCACGTTCTGGATCAACCGCGCTATAATGTGAAAAGGGACAATTTAGGTTAGGGTTTAAGGCTCAGGGTAAGCGGTTTAGTGTTTATTGTTTAGAGTTAGGGTTTTACAATTTAGAGATTTGGGTTTATGGTTTATGGCTGAGGGTTTAGGGTTCAAGATTCAGTGTTAAGGTTTTATGGTTTAGGATTTAGTGTTTTAGGCTTAGTTTTTAGGATGTTGGGGTTTAGGGTTTAGGGGTCACGATTTTGAAAAAGTCAAGATTTCAAAATATCTTGATTTTCAAATAGTTAGGATTTTGAAAAAGTTGTGATTTTAAAAAAGTCTCGATTTTCAAAGATTTTGAAAATGATAAAGTCATGAATTTAAAAAATCACGATTTTATAAAAAGCTGGAATTTTGAAAAAGTAAAGATTTTGAAAATATTAAGATTTTAAAAAAAAACTAGATATTTAAAACAATTGGCATTTAAAAATCTCTTTAGTTTTGTAATTCCTGACTTATTTGAAAATTACACCTTTTTTCAAAAACTAATATTTTTAAAAATTCCAACTTTCTAAAAATTCTTATCTTTTTTCAAATCACAACTTTTTGTAAAATAATGACTTTTTCTAAAAAAATTGAAATTCACAACTTTTTGGAAAATAATGACTTTTTTTAAAAATCTAGAATTTATGGAAAATCTAAATTATTACAACTCCTAACTCTTTTTTGAAAATCTTGATATTTTAAAAAATTTGAGATTTTTGAAAAATGTGGTTTCAAAAAAGAATGGAGTCAAAAGGGCACCCGGATTACAAGTTATGACCTTTTCAAGTTCCTGCTAATTTTGACACATCACTACACTTTTGAGATTATATTTTTTTTGAAAATACCAACTTTTTCGAAAATCATATCTATTTCAAAATTCACGACGTTTTCGAAAATCAAAATGTTTTAAGAAAACCCAACTTTTAAAAAATTTCTGAATTTTCTAAAATCTTAACTTTATAAAAAAATGGTGAATGTTTTGATGATCCTTACTTTAAAAAAAAACTATATTTTCCAAAAATCACAAATATTAAAAATTGAAACTTTATTGAATATCCTGACTTATTCAAAAATACTGATTTTTTCAAAAATCTTGACATTTTAAAAATCCCAACACTTTCCATAATATTGACATTTTTGAAAATCATGAATTTTATGAAAATCTTCACTTTTACAAAATCACGACTATTTCAAAAATCTAAATTTTTTTAAAATCCAATATTTTCAAAAATCAATTTTTTTAAAAAAATGTCGAGTTTTTCAAAAATCCATACTCTTAAAAAATCCCAACTCTTTCGAAGATTCCAACTTTTTTAAAATTCTGACTTTTTCAAAATATTCATTTTTCGAAAACATCAACATGTTTGAGAATCTAAACATTTTCAAAGTCCCAACATTTTTAAAATATTGATGTTTTCAAAAATAACTAACTTTTTTTAAAATTGCAACTTTTTCAAAAATCTTGATTTTTTTAAAATCTCAAGTTTTTGAAGATCTTGACTTTTTGAAAATCATAAGGTTTTCAAAATCTTGACTTTTTGAAAATCCCAAATTTTTCAAAGTACCAACTTTTTCCAAATCTAACTATTTTATCGTATCTAGGTTTATGGTTTACAGGTTAGGGCGTAGGGATAAGGGTAAAGGGCTTAGGTTTCAAGGTTTAGGGTTGAGGTTCAGGGTTTGGGGATAAGGGTAAAGGGCTTAGGTTTTATGGTTTGGGGTCAAGGTTTATGGTTGAGGTTTTTGAATTTAGGGTTTAGGTCTCATGGTTTATGATTGAAGGTTTAGTATTTAGGATTTAGCATTCAAATTTTTAGGGTTTAAGACTTAGAATTTAGAGATTAGGAGTGATTAGAGCTTAAGGTTTAGGAATTATAGGGTAGGGCTCAAAATTTAGGGTTTAGGGCATAAAGGGTCAGGAATTTGGGTTTAGGTCTCAGGTTTCATGGTTGAGTGTCCATTCTTCAAGGTTTGAGGATTGGGGTTATAAGTTTAGAGTTTATGGTTTACAATTTTAGTTTATGGCTCACAGTTCAAGGTAAGGTAATGGGGTTTAGGGTTAGGCCTAAGGATTTACGGTTCACTATTTAGGGTATGTGGTTTAAGGCTCAAGGTTAGAGGCTTATGGTTTATTGTTTAGGATTTAAAGTTTAGGGTTTAGGCTTCATGGCTCAAGGATCAGGGTATGGTTTAAGGTTTTGGATTTAAATTTTAGGTTTTACGATTTAGTGATTTAGCTTTATTGTTAATGGCTGAGAGTTCATGGTTTAGGATTAAATATTAAGGATATATGGTTTATGGTTTAGGATTTAGGGTTTAGGGGTCACGATTTAAAAATTATCTTGATTTTTAAACAGTTAGGATATCCAAAAAGTCATGATTTTAAAATATTTTGAAAGTTATAAAGTCATCAATTTAAAAAAAATCACAATTTTAAACAAAAACTTGTGATTTTTTAAAAATTCATAATTTTTGAAAAAGTAAAGATTTTGAAAATTTTAGGATATTAAAAAAAAGATTTTCAAAACAATTGGGATTTAAATATCTCTTCAGTTTTTTAATTCTCGAATTATTTGAAAATTGCACCTTTTTTCAGAATCTTTTCTTTTTTGAAAATACCATCTTTCTCAAAATTCTTGGCTTTTTCAAAATCCTAAATTTTGTTTGAAATCCCAAGCTTTTCATACTCTTGACTATTTTGAAAATCTCAAATTTTTCAAAAGCTGATATTTTTTTTAAATTAAAACTTTTTTAGAATTATAAAATTCTATCTTTTTCTAAAATTGCAAATTCTTGAAAATCCTAAATTTTTTGAAATTCACATTTTTTTGAAAAATAATGACTTTTCAAAAATCAGGACATATTCAAAAATAATTTTTTTCTAGAAAATATAAATTAATCAAACTCCCAACTTTGAGATTTTTATTCATGTGCTTTAAAAACAATGGACTCAAGCAGACAAGTTATGACCTTTTCAAGTTCTTGTTAATTTTGGTGCATCACTACATTTTTGAAATTTTTAACTCTTTTGAGATTATAAATTTTTTAAAAATCCCAACTTTTTCGAAAATAAAAACTTTTTTTAGAAATCCCAACTTTTTAAAAATTCATGAATCTTCTAAAATCTCAACTTTATAAAAAATGCAAACTTTTTTGTAAATCCTTACTTTTTAAAAAAAGTATAATTTTTTGAAAAATGCAAATATTAAAAATTGGGGCTTTATCAAATGTCCTGAATTATTAAAAAATATTGACATATTAAAAATCCCAAGATTTTCCAAAATCTTGACTATTTTGAAAATCATGACATTTCAAAAATCCTTACTTTTTTGAAAATATTCACCTTTTACAAAATCATGAATTTTTCGAAAATCTCAATTTTTTTAAAATCTCGTCTTTTCAAAAATCCTATCTTTTTTGAAAATGTTGAGTTTTTAAAAAATCTTGAATCTTCAAAAATTTGAAAAAGCCCAATTCTTTAGAAAATCTCAACTTTACAAAAATCTTGACATTTTTGAAATATTAATTTTCTGAAAACCCCAACTTGTTTGAAAATTTGAACATTTTAAAAGTCCCAACATTTTTTAAGCCTTGATGTTTTCAACAATAACAAATTTATTTAAAATTGCAGCTTTTCAAAAATTGTGACTTTTTTTAAAATCTCAAGTTTTTTAAAATCTTGACATTTTTAAAAAATCTTGAGTTTTTAAAAATCCAAAATTTTCAAAATACCAATTTTTTTCAAATCTAACTATTTTAATGTTTCTAAGGATAGGGTTTAGGGCTCAGGGGATTTAGTGTTTAGAGTTTAGGTTTTTAGACTCGGGATTCAAGGTTTAGGGTTTAAGAATTAGGTTTTAGGATTTCAGGTTTTAGGGTTTAGTGTTTAGGGTTAGGATTTATTGCTCAGGTTTTAGGGTTTGGGGTTCAAGGTTTACGGTTGATGGTTTTTCATTTAGGGTTTGGTATTTAGGATTTAGCATTTAGGATTTTAGGGTTTACGACTAAAATTTAGGGTTTATGAGCAATTAGAGCTTAAGGTTTAGGCTCAGAGTTTAGGGTTTAGGTCTTGGTGTTCATGGTTGAGGGTTTATGGCTCAGGGTTTGAGTTTCAAGGTTATGAGTTTAGATTTTAGAGTTTAGGTTTTATGGCTCAAGGTTACAAGTTTAGTGTTTAGGTTTCGTGGCTAAGGGTTTAGGGTTTATGGTTTAAGGTTTTGAGCTTTTTCAAAAATCTTCACTTTTACAAAATCATGACTTTTTGGAAAATCTAAATTTTTTTTTAAAATCCTGTGTTTTCAAATATCCTAACTTTTTTGAAAATGTCATGTTTTTCAAAAATATTGACTTTTTAAAAAACCCATACTATTAAAAAATCCATACTCTTCAAAAATACGAAAAGCCCAACTCTTTCAAAAATCACAGCTTTTCAAAAATCCTGACATTTTCGAAATATTCAATTTTCAAAAATCCCAACATTTTTTATGGCTCTTGAGGGTTAATGGGTTTAGGAAATTCTAGTGTTAACTAGTTTTTTGTTTACTGGAAATAGGATTTGAACTATTGGGCTTAAAGAAAATATGATCTCCTTGGGGTTAAGAGTTTAGTTAGCATTTATGACTCAAGTTTCAAGTTTTAAGGTTTACGGTTTAAGGGTCGTGATTTTGAAAAAGTTTCGATTTAAAAAATATCTCGATTTTGAAACAGTTAGGATTTAGACAAATTCTTGATTTTCAAAAAGTTTACTATTAGGTGGCAGATATTTTTTAAAGTGATAAAGCCATGAGTTTACAAAGTTCAGCAGTTTACTAGAACCTGTGATATTCTTAGTAAGTTTGCATCCTTATTCGTAAAGGCACACGATTTAATAAAAAGTTGGAATCATGAGAAAGTTCTAGATTTTGATAATATTAGAGGAATTAAAAACTTTAGGATACTCTAAACATTTATAAATGCCTGAACTTTCTATAGATCTAAAATTTATAAATAAATGCTGACAAAAATAGGAAAAAATCCTTGCTATTAATTTTTTAAATTCTATATTTTTTCAAAAATCCTCAAGATGGCAGATTTCAGGACTTTTTCGAAGTATGTGCCGACTTATTCAAACTATGACTTAACTGGTTTAAAATATCTTGTCGCTGCGTTAATCTCATCGAAACATGTGGTCCAAAAGATATGATTTTTTCTTAAAATCAAACAGACACTTGGAAAATCCTAATTATGACCTTGTCAAGTTCCTGCGAGATTTTGGCACAAAATCTTGAATGTTTTGAAAAATAACTAACTCTTATGAAAATCACAAATTTTTAAAAATCCTGATTTGTAAAAATACAAACTTTGTTTGAAATTACATTTTTTTCAAAAGTCGTGACTTTTTGAAAATCTCAACTATTTTAAGGGTTCCAAGTTCAGTGTTCAGGGCCTCAAGGTTTTAGGGTTTCAGAATTCGAGGTTTTACGGTTGAGGGTTATGATTTAGGGCTCAGGTTTTAGTGTTTAGGGCTAATAGGTTTACTGATTCAGGGTTTTGCACTTAGGGTTTAACATTTCATGGTTTATGATTGAGGGTTTAAGACTCATAATTTTTGGTTTAGGAACAATTAGAGCTTAAGGTTTAGCGTTTATAGGGTATAGGGCTCAAAGTTTAGGGTTTAGAACGTAGGAGTGTTCAAGGTTAACGGTTTCATGGTCTCAATGTTCGATGGTTTAGGGTCTTTTGCTCAGGGTTTGACGGTTTGGGGTTCATGGGTTTAGGGTTAGTGCTAAGGCTTTAGGGTTTAGGGCTCAGGGTTAGGGGTTTAGGGTTTATTGTTTAGGTTTAGGGATTAGACTTCATGGCTCAGGGATCAGGGTTTAGGGTTTATAGTTTATGTTTTTTGGTTTAGAGTTTAGGTTTTAGGGTTTAGAGTTTTAGGTTTACGGTACGAGGGTTTAGATGATTTAGGTTTTAATGTTAAGGATTTATGGTTCATGGTTTTATGATTTAGGGATTTGGGTTTAGGGTTTTGGGCTTAGTGTTTAGGATGTTGGGGTTTAGGGTTTAGGGTTTAGCATTTACAACTCTAGTTTCATGTTTTAGGGTTTAGGTTTAGGGGTAGCGATTTTGAAAAAGTCACGATTTAAAACATATTATCGATTTTGAAACAGTTAGGATTTCGAAAAAGTCGTTGATTTTCAAAAAGTCTGTATTTTCAAATATTTTGTTAAGTGATAAAGTGATGAATTTAAAAAGTTCACCATTTAAAAAAAACTCATGATTTTTTAAAATGGTTAGTAATTTTTGAAATAAGTTCTGAGATTTTAAAATAGTCCTGAAGATTTTTTTAAAAATTAGGACCTATTCTAAAAATCTTAACTCTTTTCAAAAATCCTAAATTTTTTAAAATTCTCGACTTTTTGTAAAATCAGCTGATCATTTTTGAAATTCCAAATAAGATTTTTCAAAAATCCCAAACTTTTCATAATCTTGACTTTTTCCGAAAATCTTCAACTTTTTCAAAAACCCTAAATTTTTTCAAAATTCAAACATTTTTAGAATTATGAAGTTATCCTGAAATTGCAAAGTTTTGAAAATCTCAACTTTTCAAAAAAACTTTTGACTAATAAAAACTTTTTCAAAAATCATGACACTATTCATAAATCTAGAATTACTGGAAAATCTAAATTTTTTCTAAACTCCTGACTTTTTTTTGAAAATCTTGATATTTTAAAAAAAAAACTTGATATTTTGGAAACATGTGGTTTCAAAAAAATGGACTCAAACAGACACCCGGAGCACAAGGTAAAGACCTTTTCAAGTACTGTTAATTTTGATGCACAACTACATTTTCAAAATCTTGACTTTTTTGAGATTATAACTTTTTTGAAAATCGCAACAACTTAAAAAATCGCGACGTTTTTGAAAATCTAAACTTTTTCAGAAATCCCAACTTTTTAAAAAATTCCTGAATTTTCTAAAATCTCAACTTTATCAAAAATGTCAACTTTTTTGAAAATCCTTACCTTTTAAAAAAAATTATATTTTTTTGAAAATCGCAAATATTAAAAATCAGGACTTTTTCAAATATCCTGACTTATTCAAAAATCTTGACTTTTTAAAAAAATCTTGACGTTTTAAAAATCCCAACATTTTCCAAAATGTCGACTTTTTTGAAAATACTGACTTTTTAGAAAATCTTAACATTTTTAAAAATCTTCATCTTTTCAAAAATCTCAACTTTTTATGAAAATGTCTAAGTTTTTCAAAAATTCTTGACTTTTTCAAAAATCTAGACTCTTGAACTCCTTTATTGAAAAATGTCAAAAAATCCCAACTCTTTCGAAATCCTAACTTTTTCAAAAATCCTAGACTTTTTCAAAATATTCATTTTTTTAAAAACTCCAACTTGTTTGAAAATATGAACATTTTAAAACTCCCAACATTTTTTAAATCTTGATGTTTTCAAAAATAACAACTTTGTTTAAAATTACAACTTTTTCAAAACTCATGATTTTTTTGAAAATCATCAAGTTTTTGAAAATCTCAACTTTTTCAAAAATCTTGACTTTTTGAAAATCTGAAGTTTATCAAAATACCAATTTTTTCCAAATCTAACAATTTTAAGGTTTTTAGGTTGAGGGTTTAGGTTTTTGGACTTAGGGGTTTATGGTTTAGGGATTTTGATTCAAGGATTTAGGGTTTAGGTTTTTTTAGGGCTCAGGATTTGGGGTTTAGGTTTAGGGTTCGGGGAATCAGTTTTTTAGGGTTTAGGTTCAAGGTTTAGAATTAAGGGTTTAGGGTTTAGGGTTTAGAGTTTAGGATTTTAGGGTTTTGGGGTTAGGATTTAGGGCTCAGGTTTTAGGGTTTTGCATTTAGGGTTTAGGGCTCATGGTTTCCGATTAGGGTTTAGGAAGGATTTAGCATTTAGGTGTTTTAGTGGTTTAAAAGATGGCTTTTCAGGTAAAGACGAGGATTTTGAAGTTAATGTTAGAGTTTAGGGTATAGGGTATAGGGCTCACAAAAGTTTAGGGTTTTGGATGTAGGGATCAAGTTCAAGGTTTAGGGTTTAGGCCTAAGTCTTAGAGTTATACATGGTTTAAGGGTTTTTAGGGTTTATTGTTTAGAGTTTAAGGTTTAGCTTTTACATGGCTCCTGGGGATTAGGGTTTATGGTTTAATGGTTTGGGGTTTAGAGTTTAGAATTTTACAATTTAGGGATTTGGGTTTATGGTTTATGGCTGAGGACATTTAGGGTTTAAGATTCAGTGTTGAGGGTTTATGGTTTATGGTTTAGGATTTAAAAATTTTGGGCTTAGTGTTTAGGATGTTGGGGGTTTAGGGTTTAGCATTTAAAACTCAAGGTTTTAGGGTTTAGGGTTAAGATTTTGAAAAAGTCATGATTTTTTCAAAATATTCCTGAATTTTGAAAAAGTTTGAATTTTAAAAATGTTATAATTTTCAAAAAGTTATTTTCAAAATTTTTAAAGATTTTGAAAAAATCATGATATTTTTTGAAAATTGGGAATTTTTAAAAACTCGTGATTTTTTAAAAATTTGAATTATTTGAAAAAAAGTAAATATTTTTAAAATGTTAGGATTTTTTTTAAAATAGGATATTCAAAACATTTGGTATTTAAAAATATCTTCAGTTTTGTAATTCCCGACTTATTTTAAAATTGCACCTTTTTTAAAAATCTTATATTTTTAAAAAATCCCATCCTTCTAAAAATTCTTGGCTTTTTTCGAAATCACGACTTTCTTGAAATCCCAGCCTTTTCATAATCCTTACTTTTTTGAAAATCTCAAATTTTTCAAAAACCCTAAATTTTTTAAAATTTGAACCTTTTTAGAAATATGAAGTTGTATCTTTTTCGAAAATTACAAATTCCTTAAATTCCTAAATTTTTTGAAAGTCGCAACTTTTTTGAAAATAATGACTATTTCAAAAATCTTGAATTTCAAAAATCTTTCAATAATCTCCCAACATTTTCAAAAATTCTTAATTTTCTAAATCCCAACTTTATCAAAAATCGACTGATTTTTTTAAATCCTTAATTTTTTAAAATATTTTTTAGAAAAATAGACATATTAAAAATTGGGACTTTTTTAGAATTATCCAGACTTATTAGACAAAAATTATGATCTTTTCAAAATCCTGCAAATTTTGGCAAAATCTTGACATTTTTGAAATCTTAACTATTTAGGGTTTAGGGTTTAAGGCTCTGGATTAGGGGTATAGGGTTTATTGTTTAGGGTTTAAGGCTTAGGGTTTATGGTTTAAGGTTTGGGGTTTATGGCTGAGGGTTTATGGTTTAGGATTCATTTATAAGGGTTTTTGTCTTAGTGTTTAGGATGTTAGGGTTAGTGTTTAGTGTTTACGACTCAGGTTTCAGGATTTAGCATTTAGGGCTTAGGGGTCGTGATTTTGAAAAAGTCAAGATTTAAAAAATATCTTGATTTTGAAACAATAAGGATTTCAAAAAATTAATGATTTTCTTAAAGTTTGTATTTTCAAATATTTTGAAAGTGATGACGTCATGAATTGAAAAAGTTCACGATTTTTTAAAAAGTAGGAAGTTTGAAAAAGTAAAGATTTTGAAAATGTTAGGATTTTCAAAAAAATTAGGATATTCAAAATAGTTGGGATTTAAAAAACTCTTTAATTCTGTAACTCCCGACTTATTTGAAAATTACAGCTTTTTTCCAAATCTTGTCATTTTTAAAAATCCCAACTTTCTCTAAATTCTTGTCTTTCTTGAAATCAAGACTTTTTGGAAAATCTCAACTTTTTCAAAAACCTGAAATTATTTGAACTTCAAACTTTTTTTGAATTTCGAAATTCTATCTTTTTTTAAAAATTTTAGTTCTTTAAAATCTTAATTATTTTTGAAATTTATAACTTTTTGGAAAATAATGACTTTTCAAAAAATCGGTACATATTCAAAAATCTAGAATTTATAGAAAATCTAAATTACTCAAACTCCCGACATTTTTAAAAAATTATGATAATTTTAAAAAGTTGAGATTTTTGAAACATGTGGTTTAAAAAAAATGGACTCAAACAGACACTTGGAGTACAAGTTATGACCTTTTCAAGTTCCTACTAATTTTGGCGCATCACTACATTTTTCAAATCTTGAAATTTTTGAGATTATAACTTTTTCAAAAATTCCAAATTTTTAAAATTTCTTGAATTTTCTAAAATATCAACTTTATAAAAAATGCGGACTTATTTGAAAATCCTTGCTTTTAAAAAAAATTATATCTTTTCGAAAATCGCAAATATTAAAAATTGAGATTTTTTCAAATATCCTAACTTATTGAAAAATCCTGACTTTTTAAAACATCTTGACGTTTTAAAAATCAGGACTTTTTACTAAAATTTTTAGAACATTTTAAATGTCTTTTTTGAAAATCCTGACTTTTTAAGAAAATTCAGATTTTAGGGTTGACCTTTTCAAAAAAAATCTTCAATTTTACAAAATCAAGACTTCTTCAAAAATCTCTATTTTTTTAAATCTCATATTTTATAAAATCTTGACTCTTTTGAAAAGATAAGATTTAAAAGTCCCAACATTTTTTAAATATTGATGTTTTTGTAAATACCAACTTTGTCAAAAATTACAGCTTTTCAAATGTCAAATTTTAAAAAATCTAAATTTTTGAAAATCGTCGACTTTTTAAAAATCTGAGTGTTTCCCAGGTTTTATGTAATACCAACTTTTTCCAAATTAACTATTTTTAGGTTTCTAGGGTTGAGGTTTAGGGTTCGGGGATAATTGTTTAGGGTTTAGGGTTTAAGAATTTGGTTTTGGGTTTTAGGTTTTAGGGTTTAGGCTTTAGGGTTCGAGGTTTACGGTTGAGGGTTTAGGGTTATAGTGATTAGGTTTAGAGGTTTAGGGTTCAGGAGCAATTGGGGCTTAAGGTTTAGGGTTTAGGGTTTCATTTTCAACATTTAGGGTTTAGGGTTCATGGTTCACTGTTCGAGGGTTTAGTAGGATTTAAGAGTTTAGGGTTTAGGTAATCTAGCTAAAGGTTTAGGGTTTATCATTTAGGGCATTAGGTCTCAGTGTTAATGGTATGAGGTTCATGGCTTGGGTTCGAGGTTTGGGGCTAAGGCTTTAGGGTTTAAGGTTTAAGGCTCAGGGTTAGGGGTTTAGGGTTTATGGTTTAAGGCTTAGGGTTTAGGGTTTAGGCTTCTTGGCTCAGGGATCAGGGTTTAGATTTTATGTTTTTAGGTTTGTGGTTTAGAGTTTAGGTTTTACAATTTAGGGATTTGGGTTTATGGTTTATGGCTAAGGGTTTAGGGTTTAGGATTCATTGTTAAGGTTTTTATAGTTTATGATTTAGGATTTAGGGTATTGGGCTTAGTGTTTAGGATGCTGGGGTTTAGGATTAGCATTTATAAACTCAAGTTTTAGGTTTTAAGGTTTAGGGTTTAGGGTTACTATTTTTAAAAAGTCATAATTTAAAAAATATCCTGATTTTGAAACAGTTATGATTTCAAAAACGTTATTATTTTAAAAAAGTTTGTATTTTCAAAATTTTCAAGAAAGTCACAATTTTGTAAGAAGTTGGAATTTTAAAAAGTAAAGATTTTGAAAATGTTGGAATTTAAAAAAAAGGATATTAATTACAGTTAGAATTTAAAAATCTCTTTAGTTTTTTAATTCCTGACTTATTTTAAAATTGTGCCTTTTTTCAAAATCTTGTCTTTTTTTAAAATCCCAACTTTCTCAAAATTCTTGGCCTTTTCAAAATCACATCTTTCTTGAAATCCCAATTTTTGTTCGAAGTCCCAACCTTTTCATAATCCTGACTTTTTTGAAAATCTCAACTTTTTCAAAAACCCTAACAATTTTGAAATTAGAACTTATTTAGAAATATGAAATTTTATCTTTTTCTAAATTTACAAATTCTTAAAAATCCTATTTTTTTAAATTCACAACTTTTTAGAAAATAATGACTTTTTGAAAAATCATGACCTATTCAAAAATTCAAAATATCTGGAAAATCTAAATTATTCAAACTGACAACATTTTTTTTAAAATCCTAATATTTTAAAAAAGTTGAGATTTTTGAAACATGTGGTTTAAAAAAAACGGACTCAAATGAAAGTTATAACCTTTTCAAGTTCCTGCTAATTTTGGCGCATCACTACATTTTTGAAATCTTGAATTTTTGAGATTATAACTTTTTTGAAAATCCTAACATTTTTTTAAAATCGAAACTATTTAAAAAATCACAATGTTTTCAAAAATCAAAACATTTTCAAAAATCTTATTTTCTAAAAAAATCCCTAATTTTTTAAAAATCTCATCTTTATCAAAAATGCTGACTATTTTAAAAATTCTTACATTTTAAAAAAAATTATATTTTTTTGAAAATCGCAAATATTAAAAATCGGGACTTTTTCGAATATCATGACTTATTAAAAAATCTTGAGTTTTTCAGAAATCTCGACATTTTAAAAATCCTAACATTTTCCAAAATCTTGATTTTCTTGAAAATCCCGACTCATTTCAAAATTCTAAATTTTTCAAACATATTGAGCTTTTCAAAAATCGCTGCTTTTTTGAATATCCTTCATTTTTTGAAAATCTCAAATTTTACGAAACCCTAATTTTTTTGAAAATATTAACTTTTTGAAATCCTAACATTTTAAATAATACCATCTATTTTATAATCCTAACTTTATTAAAAATCCCGCATGTTTTAAAATCCCAACTTTTTTTCAAAATCAAAACTTATGCGAAATTCATAATCCTCAAAAGTTTTTACTTTTTTAAAAAATACCAACTTTTTAAAATTAATGACTTAGGACTTCTGTAAAACTGGAAAAGTTTTCGAAACTAGGTTGTATGGTTTAACCCTAAATCCTAACCTTGTTTATTGAGCCTTAATGACTTTTTTAAAATCTTAACTTTTTAAAATTAATGACTTTTTTGAAAACTGGAATTTTTTGAAATCCCACTTTTTTTAAAATTAACGACTTTTTGAAAATTAATCTCTAACTTAAGCTCTAATTGCTCCTAAACCCTAAAATTTGAGTTTTAAACCCTAAAACCCTATATGTTAAATCCTAAATACTAAGCCCTCAATCGAAAACCATGAGCCCTAAACCCTAAATGCAAATCCCTCAACTGTAGACCTCGAACCCCAAAACCTAAAACCTGATCCCAAAATCCTAACCCTAAACTCTAAACCCTTATCCTTGATCCCTGAACCCTAAACGTCAACTTTTAAACCCTAAACCCCGAATCCTAAGTCCAAAATCCTAAATTCTCAAAGTAGGTAACCTTAAAATAGTTAGATTTGGAAAAGGTTGGTACCATTAAAAACTCGGATCTTCAAAAAGTCTAGATTTTTTAAAAAGTCAAGAATTATTACAATTTTAAACAAAGTTATTTTTGAAAACATCAAGGTTTTTAAAAGTTACGATTTTCGAAAGAGCTGGGATTTTTCATATTTTTGAAGACTCAGGAATTTAGAAAAAGATAGAATTTCAAAAATTTAACTGGTTTTTAAAAAGTTGGGATTTCAAAAAATTTAGCATTTTTGAAAAAGTCAAGAAAAGTTTTTTGAAAAAAAGTCAGGATTATGGAAAGGTTGGGATTTCTTCGAACAAAAATTGGATTTAATAAAAAAAGTCATGATTTTCAAAAAAGATAAGATTTATAAAATAAGGTACAATTTTCAAATAAGTCAAGAATTTGAAAACTAAAGAGATTTTTAAATCCCAATTTTTTTATGAATATCAATAATTTTAAAATCGTCAAGATTTTTGAATAAGTCGGGACATATTCTAAAAAGTCCCAATTTTTAATATTTCTGATTTTTGAAAATAATACATTTTTTAAAAAAGTACGAATTTTAAAAAAAATCGACATTTTTTATAAAGTTGAGATTTTAGGAAATTCAGGAACTTTTAAAAAGTTAGGATTTCTGTAAAAGTTTGATTTTCGAAAACATCATGATTTTATAAATAGTAGCAATTTTTGAAAAAGTTGGGATTTTTGAAAAAGTTATTATCTCAAAATAGTCGAGATTTCAAAAATGTAGTGATGCGCCAAAATTAGTAGCACCTTGAAAAGGTAATAACATGTGCTCTAGGTGTCCATTTAAGTCCATTATTTTTTTGAAATCACGTGTTTCAAAAATCTCATTTTTAAAAAATATCAATATTTTCAAAAAAAAGTCAAGAGTTTGAATAATTTAGATTTTACAGAAAATTTTGAAATTTGAATATGTCATGATTTTTCAAAAAGTCATTCTTTTCCAAAAAGTTGTGAATTTAATTTTTTTTAGGATTGTAAAAAATTTAAAATTTTAGAAAAAGATAGAATTTCATAATTCTAAAAAAGTTCTAATTTAAAAAAATTAGGGTTTTTGAAAAAGTTGAGATTTAAAAAAAAACTCAGGATTATGAAAAGGTTGGGATTTCAAAAAGTCATGATTTTGAAAAAGCCATAAATTTTGAGAAAGGGGGATTTTCAAAAATGACGAGATTTTGAAAAAAGGTACAATTTTCAAATAAGTCAAGAATTACAAAACTTAAGAGATTTTTAAATGCCAACTGTTTTGAATATCCTAGTTTTTCTTTAAATCCTAAAAATTTAAAAATCTTTACTTTTTCAAAATTCAAACTTTTTATAAAATTGTGACTTTTTTTAAAATTATGAATTTTTAAAAAGTCCCTAGCTTTTTGAAAATTGTGAAATTTTTAAATTCATGACTTGATTTCTTTAAAAATACAAAAAGATTACAAATCATGACTTTTTCGAAATGCAAACTGTTATAAAATTAGGTATTTTTGAAATCTTGACTTTTTCATGATCACGAACCCTAAAACCTAAAACTTGAGTCATAAACACTAAACACTAAGCCCAAAACACTAAATCCAAAACCATAAACCCTAAACAATAAACCCAAATCCCTAAATCATAAAACCTAAACCTTAAACCCTAAACCCTCATCCCTGAGCCATTAAGCCTAAAACATAAACCCTAAAGCCTAAAGACTTACGCCTAACCCTAAACCCTATACCTTGAATTATGAGCACTAAGCTAAAACCTTGAACCTTGAGTCATGGACCCTCAACATGAACATTGAGACCAAAACTCTAAACCCTGATGCATACGCCCTAAACCCTAAGCTCTAAGCCCTATACACTATAAACACTAAACCTTGAGCTCTAATTGCTCCTAAAATCTAAATCATAAATACTAAACCCTTAATTGTAAACGAGAGCCCTAAACCCTAAATGTAAAACCCTCAACCGTAAACGTCATACCCCAAACGCTAAAACTTGATTGCTGAACCCTGAATAATCCCTAAAAATCTTAAAATAATTGGATTTGGAAAATAATTGGTATTTAGAAAAACTTGGGATTTTCAAAAAGTCAAGATTTTAAAAAACATGAGATTTTCTAAAAAAGCCACAACAATTTAAAAATTTGTAATTTTAAAAAAAGTTGATATTTTTTAAAATATTAAGATTTCAAAAATGTTGGGATTTTAATGAATATTTCAAAAAAGTCAGGATTTTTGAAAAGTTGGGATTTTTGAAAACTCAAAATTTTAACGCGATCATGACTTTAAAACGTGACCTAGATTGTTTCTTTTCGCGTTAAAATCATGACTTTATCACTTTGAAAATCTTTGAAAATACATTCTTTTTTAAAATCATGACTTTTTCGAAATCTTAACTGTTTCAAATTCAGGATATTTTTGAAATCGCGACCCCTAAATCCTAAATTCTGAAACCTAAGTAATAAAAACTAAAGCCTAAACCCCAACATAGTACACACTAAGCCCAAAACCCTAAATCCTCAACCCTTAATAGTGAATCCTTTACCCTAAACCCTCAGCCATAAACCATAAACCCAAATCCATAAATCATAAAATCTAAACTCTAATCCCCAAACCTTATTCCATAAACCGTAAACACTGATCCCTGAGTCATGAAGCCTAAACACTAAACCCTAAGCCCTAAACCCTAAACCCCTAACGCTGAGCTTTAAACTCTAAACCCTAAACCATATACCTTGAACCTTGAGCCCTAAGAAAAAACCCTAAACCTTAAAACACTTTAGCTAGAGACCTAAACCCTAAACTGATAACCTCAAACCATGAACCTTGACCCCTACACCATGAACGCTAAACTTTGAGCCCTTCATCCTATAAACACTAAACCCTGAGAACTTGAAAATGGCATAACTTGTCCTCTTGGTGTCCGTTTGAGTCTATTTTCATTTTAAAAATCTCAACTTTTTTAAAATATCAGGAGTTTGAATAATTTAGATTTTCCAAAAAATTTGTATTTTTTAGTATGTCATGATTTTTAAAAAAATCATTATTTTAAAAAAAGTTTTGAATTTAAAAAAATTAGGATTTTAAAGAATTTGCAATTTTAGAAAAAGATTACATTTCATAATACTAAAAATGTTTGAATTTCAAAAATTCTAGGGTTTTTGAAAAAGTTGAGATTTTAAAAAAGTCAGGATTATGAAAATGTTGATATTTCGAACAAAAATTAGAATTTCAAAAAAGTCAAGAATTTTGAAAAATTTGGGATTTTTTAAAAGAAAAGATTTTGAATAAGCTGCAATTTTGAAATAAGTCAGGAATTACAAAACTGGAGGGATTTTTAAATCCTAATTGGTTTGTATATACTTTTTTTTTAAAATACTAACATTTTATAAAATATTTTAAAATTGTGAACTTTTTAAATTCATGACTTTATCACTTTGAAAATACAGACTTTTTGAAAATCATGACTTTTTAGAAAGCCTAACTATTTTAAAATTTGGGATATTTTTGAAATCGTGACTTTCTCAAAATCGTGACCCCAAAACCCTAAAAACCCTAAATTTTGAAACCTAAGTCGTAAACACTAAACCCTAAACCTCAACATGCTAAACACTAAGCCCAAAACTCTAAAACCTAAACCTTAAGCCATAAACCCTTAACAGTGAATCCTTTACCCTAAACCCTTAGCCATAAATCATAAATCCAAATCCATAAATCATAAAATCTAAACTCTAAACCCCAAACATTAATCCATAAACCCTAAACACTGATCCCCGAGTCATGAAGCCAAAACACTAAACCCCTAACGTCGAGCCTTAAACTCTACACTGTAAACATTGAACCCTTAAAGCCTTGGGCTTAACACTAAACCCTAAACCATATACCTTGAAGCTTGAGCCCTAAACAAAAACCCTAAACCATATACCTTGAAGCTTGAGCCCTAAACAAAAACCCTAAACCCTAAACTCATAACTTCAAACCATGAACCCTGAGCCATGGATCCTCAACAATGAACACCGAGACCTAAACCCTGGCCCCTACACCGTAAACCCTAAACTCTGAGCCCTTTATCCTATAAACACTAAACCTTAAGCTCTAATTGCTCCTAAAACCTAAATAATAAACCCTAAATGTGAAACCCTCAACTATAAACCTTGAATCCCAAACCCTAAAACATGAACCCTAAATCTTAAGCCTAAACAATTAATACTGAACCTCAACCCTAAACTCTAAACCCTGAACCCTTAGCTCTGAGACCTATTCCCTAAACACTAAATCCCCTAAGCTCTAAACCCTCAACTTAGAAAGCTTAAAATAGTTAGATTTAGAAAAAGTTGGTATTTTGAAAAACTTGGGATTTTAAAAAAGTCAAGATTTTTGAGAAATTTAGTTTTTTAAAAAACTTGAGATTTTCAAAATAGTCATGACTTTTGAAAAAGATGCAAATTTAAATAAAATTGTTATTTTTGAAAACATCAAGATTTAAAAAATGTTCAAATTTTCAAACAAGTTGGGGTTTTCAAAAAATGAATATTTCGAAAAAGTCAGAAATTTTGAAAAGTTGGGATTTTAGAAAGAGTTGGTCTATTCGCATTTTTGAAGAGTTTGGATTTTTGAAAAAGTCTAGATTTTTGAAAAACCTGACATTTTCAAAAAAATTAGGATTTTTTAAAAGATGAATTTTTAAAAAAATTTAAAACATCGCGATTTTTAAATAGATGCGAATTTTGAAAAAGTTGGGATTTTCTAAAAAGTTATAATCTCAAAAGAATGAAGTTTTCAAAAATGTAGTGATGCACCAAAATTATCAAGAACTTGAAAATGTCGTAACTTGTCCATTGGGTGTTCGTTTGAGTTCGTTTTAATTATTAAAATATCAAGATTGTCAAAAAAATATCGGGAGTTTGAATAATTTAGATTTTCTAGAAATTCAAGATTTTTGAATATGTCATCATTTTAAAAAAAGTCATTATTTTCCAAAAAGTTGTGAATTTAAAAAAAATTAGGATTTTAGAGAATTTTAAATTTTAGAAAAAGATAGAATTTCATAATTCTAAAAACGTTTGAATTTCAAAAATTCTAGGGTTTTTGTAAAAGTTGATTTGAAAAAAAGTCCGGATTGTGAAAATATTGGTATTTCAAACAAAAATTAGAATTTCAAAAAATTCAAGAATTTTGAGAAAGTTGGGATTTTCAAAAAAGAAAAGATTTTGAAAAAGGTGCAATTTTCAAATAAGTCGGGATGAACAAAATTGAAGAGATTTTAAAATCATAATTGTCTTGAAAATACTATTTTTAAAAAAATCCTAAAATTTTAAAAATATTTACTTTTTCAAAATTCCAACTTTTTATAAAATCATGACTTTTTCAAAAATTACGAATTTTAAAAAAATCAAGATTTTTTTAAAATTGTGAACTTTTTAAATTCATGACTTTATCAGTTTGACAATCTTTGAAACTACATAGTTTTTCAAAATCATGACTTTTTCGAAATCCTAACAGTTTCAAAATCGAGATATTTTTGAAATCGCAACCCCTAAACCCTAAACCCTAAATTTTGAAACCTAAGTTGTAAACACTAAACACTAAACCCCAACATCCTAAACACTAAGTCAAAAACCCTAAATCCTTTATAAACCTTATGCCATAAACCCTTAATAGTGAATCCTTTACCCTGAACCCTTTGCCATAAACCATAAACCCAAATCCCTAAATCGTAAAATCTAAACTCTAAACCCCAAACCTTAATCCATAAACCCTAAAAACTGATTCTTGAGTTATGAAGCCTAGACATTAAACACTAAGGCTTAAACCCCTAACACTGAGCCTTAAACTCTAAACCCTAAACATTGAACCCTAAACCATATACCTTCAACCTTGAGCCCTAAGAAAAAACCCTAAACCATGAACCCTAAGTCATGAATCCTCAACAATGAACAATGAGACCTAAACTCTGAGCCCCATATCCTATAAACACTAAACCTTAAGCTCCAATTGCTCCTAAACCCTAAATTCGAAGTCTTGAACCTTAAAACCCTAAATTCAAAGTCAAGATTTTTGATAAAGTCGGTATTTTAAAAAATTGAGATTTTCTAAAAAGTCACGACTTTTGAAAAAGTTGTAATTTTAAACAAAGTTGTTATTTTTGAAAACATCAAGATTTAAAAAATGTTGGGACTTTAAAAATGTTAAACTTTTCAAACAGGGTGGGATTTTTGAAAAATGAATATTTCAAAAAAGTCAGGATTTTTGAAAAGTTGAGATTTTCGAAAGTGTTGGGCTTTTCACATTTTTGAAGAGTTTGGTTTTTTGAAAAACTCGACATTTTAAAAAAAATAGGATTTTTTAAAAGATGAGATTTTAAAAAATTTGAAAAGGTCGCGATTTTTTAAATATATGAGATTTTTGAAAATGTTGGGGATTTTCTAAAAATTTATAATGTCAAAAGAATGAAGTTTTCAAAAATGTAGTAAATGTCATAACTTTTTCTTTGGGTGTCCGTTTGAGTCCGTTTTCATTTTAAAAATCTCAACTTTTTAAAAATATCAAGATTTTCAAAAAAATGTTGGGAGTTTGAATAATTTAGATTTTCTAGAAATTTTGGATTTTTGAATATGTCTTGATTTTACAAAAAGACATTATTTTTAAAAAAGTTGTGAATTTCAAAAAAATTAGGATTTTAAAGAATTTGCTATTTTAGAAAAAGATTGAATTTCATAATTCTAAAAACGTTTGAATTTAAAAAATTATAGGGTTTTTGAAAAAGTCGAGATTTTAAAAAAAGTCAGGGTTTTGAAAAGGTTGGTATTTTGAACAAAAATTGGAATTTTAAAAAATTCATGATTTTGAAAAAGTCAAGAATATTTAAAAAGTTGGAATTTTCAAAAAAGACAAGATTTTGAAAAGAGGTGCAATTTTCAAATAAGTCAAGATTTAAAAAATTGAAGAGATATATAAATCCCAATTGTTTTGAATATCCTAAAATTTTTGAAAATACTAATATTTTTAAAATATTAACAAATTCTAAATTTTTATATAATCGCAACTTCATCACTTTCAAAATTGTAACTTGATCACTTTCAGAATAGAGAATTTTGAACTTTTTGAAATTCATGACTTTATCACTTTCAAAATCTTTGAAAATATAGTATTTTTGAAAATCATGACTTTTTCAAATTCGTGACCCCTAAACACTAAAACCTGAAACCTTAGTCGTAAACACTAAATCCTAAACCCCAACATCCTAAACACTCAGCCCAAAACTCTAAATCCTAAACCATAAACCATTAACACTTAATCTTAAACCCTAAACCCGCCATAAACCCAAATCCCTAAATCAGAAAACCTATACTCTAAACCCGAAATGTAATGCCCCGTTCGATGTTCCCCCAGTCTTTGGCATGACGACCTTGTTGCTAAGCTTAGGAGACTTGTGTGCGTGTGCTTTTGTTGACTGTTGTTGACCTTGTCTAGGTTGCAGTGAAGATTTTCCACCTTCCCTCTCCTTGCCTTTCGGGTCATTGTCGACACCCCAAATTGTGGACCTCGTAGCATCATAGACAACTATCCGGTTAAAGGAAAATCTGGTTCTAAGTTCGTCGAGTTTACTTGGTCGTCGCCATTAATAGGATTAATAATTATTATCATTGTTTTAGCCGTAAAATTATAAAAATAATGTTTCTAATAATATTATAGTTTATATTGTTGAGGTGTGATTATTATTATTGATAAATTTGTGAGGTTGTTATGAATATGGCGATCATCATTAATTGTGCTTATTATTATTTTACTTCGTTTAGGGTTTTTATTTTTATTTAGTTAAAACAAAGAAAATATATATATATATTAAAGTAAAAGTTTTAAAACTAAGAAAACCCATGATGTCTTTGTTGTGGGTGGTTTTAGGGCAAAGGGCGCCTTTGTAGTTTTGTTTTATCTTTTTTTTGTGAAGGGGAGTGAATAGTCACTGCCATGGAGGGAGGGAGGAAACCCCAAACTAGTTTGCACGCCCACTAGGCTGAAGAAGGTGTGGAGGAGGTTGTGGCAGTTGGAAAATGCCTGAGGGAAAATGTGGGTCACGAAATGCTTTGGTGGAAGTTACATTCGTGTACCTTGGTATACGAGGAGTCACCTTGACTTTTAGTTTGACCCGAAACAATCATATGACATCCTTTTGACGCTCTTATAGGAGCCCTGTTACACTGGTTTACAGCAGTAGAAAGCCGTTAAATCTAAAAATTTAGCTTTCGTTTTGAACCGCCATTTGAAACCTGGATGGAGAAATTACTTTCCGTCTTCGCAAACCTCTAGTGTTTATACTAGATAATTACATAGAACATTCAGTATAGGAAAGAACACTTTTAGGGATAGTTTGGTGAAGCCATTATGTAGGCCTTTGGTCGCAATTTGACAAGGTCAAACTGGACCAATTTTCACTTGTCGCTCCAGAAAACTTGTCACCGTTTGAAAATGGTTTTCTAGTTCTCAGTCCCGTTGACTTTGATGAATTCTCCTTATATAGGGGAAACTAGTAGGAAGTGTCTCATTGCGTGCACATCCATCAAACATTTGTTTTGGAAGTGGTTTTCTGAGCTCTCACTTTTGTCCTTTTTCAACTCGGTCAACTACGATCAGTAGCCCCGGAAAATTACCCGTCAAACGCAAACTGTTCGCTCTTTTTCAACTCCGTCAGTTGCTATGAATTCTTGGTATATCTAGTGACACGTAGAAAGTTAATTTTGGTGTGCGTTCTCATCGGAAGAAAATGTTTAGAAGCGGTTTCTTAGCCTCTGAGCCCGTTTTGAACGTTTTGTAGCTAGTAAGAAAATGTAAAAAATAGAAAGTTGAGGTCCCTCGTAGGGTTGCCAAATCACCCTGGAAACTTTTAACATATGCAAATAACTGTTTAAAACCCTTCAGTGTATATGTTGTGTGAAATAGAACTTTTGAAAAAATGGTGTTTTCTCTCTCTTCCCTTCTCTCTCTCTCTCTTGGGTTACAAAATGAAGAAAAATGAAAGACAATAAATACATGTTTGTAGACCTTTTCTATTTCGATTGCAAATTTTAATTATTGTCAGATGTAAATGGGAAACTGAAAAATGATAATTATGATTGGTTAGGGTGGATGCCATGCCAGTGAATTATCGTTGATATCATGCTCACGTGGGTTTTACCGGATGGAAGAATGATGACAAAAAAAGTAATGTGTAATTTAATTATTATTATTGAAATTTTTACATTCATTGCAAAATGAATAACTGTATAATGTAGTCTCTTGTTACTGAAAATTTATGTTTGAAATTTGTTAATATGTATGAGATGCTAGTTTTAGGGATATCTTAGGAAATGTGCATCTAATTCACCGGTTCAATTTGATTCTTAGTTGTGTATGGCAAAAAAAAAGATTGGATATATATATATATATAGTAAATGAAATTGAAATTAATATATTGTAGTACTTTTTCATCATTCAATAAATGATTAAATTAATTACTGGGTTATTTTCTTACCTTGCAAACGTAATAAAGAGTCTTTTTTATATGGAAACACTCAACCCTAATAAAATACTCGTGCATAGCTTGCCTGCATGTAAATACTCGTGCATAGCTTGCCTGCATGTGTGATCCTTTTTACCACATAGGAAATTTAAAACCGTAGAACGAACTTAAACTTTGCACTTGATGAAACATCCAAGTGTTAGGCAAATAAGATCCCAAAAAAGGGGTTTATCATCTTAGTAGGTACGTTTAGTGACATCGACATAAACCAGACACATAGGAGCAACACAGCCAAACTTGACCTGGAGTTAGTAGAGCTAACCATCTCCCCGTATCCTAATGGATTACCTTGTGTTTTTCGAGGATAGATTTAAAAGTAAATTCTTCCCCCATCGAATGAAATCCCTGTTGAATAGAAAGGACATAATTAGAGATCGTGATATAGTTGCTCTATGTCTTATCCTTGGCTAGTGACAATATAGTGTTTGATCTTTTACGGAGAGTTTTAGGGCGGATATGTTTTGAATCTTATTCTAATCTATAATAGAGCGTAAAACCCTAAGTAACAAAATTGGAAATTAACTAAACCCTAGTGGATTAGAAAGTTATCTTGTGGGTAGAAAACTATAATTTAACTCCTTGCATATGAAATTGAGTTGAAAGATACTGATTCTAGAGAACCTTAGAAATTGTAATCTTGTCCCTTAAAACCCTTGTTATGTCAACAAAATTAAGGAAATTAACTAGAACCCTAGTGGATTATGCGGAGTTATCTTGTGGGTAGCAAAGACTATAATTTAACTCCTCGTGAACATACGATCACTTGTGTTGAAAGATACTGTATTCTAGATGAACCTCTAGACCATTGTAATTCCTTAAGATGTCAGACTTAAGTCCCTTGTTATAACTCATTAGTTTTAAGACGATGCTAAGGAATAAAGAATATAGCTTGATGTAAGAGCATATCATGTAATGTTGCACACGAGATTAGAGATTAGGATCTAAGGTGAATCATGGAGATCACTTGTAACTCAATGTGTACTTTTTCATATGCATTGCTAACCATGTACTTTACCTTAAGATGTGAGACAAGTGCTGTCATAACTCTTTAGTTTTAAGAAAAGATATACATATAAGAAATCAGACCTTAGTGTGTGGAATTCAACAAGTTATTGAACTCATAATAATAATGGTACACACGAGATAACTATTCCGTGATTGATGGATGTTCTTGGGGAAGGTCACTATCTTCGGAGTCCTTATAACTCCCTCAATCCCAAGACTTCGTCTTGTCATCACGTTAGATTCACTTGTGTAGCAAGGTTAAATTCTAAACTTTGGATAAGTATTTTGGGAAGCACTAATCGTGGAGCATAAGACAAAAGATATACATATAGAATTTTGTATGAAATTTGGAATATCAACAAGTACTCATGTGAGTTATGATAGATAATGTCATAAGAGTAAATAACTAAAATCCGTGATTGATGGATGTTCTTGGTGGAATGTGAAACTGAATTTCGTATCAACATGTCTCCCTGGAAATCCCAAGAAAATTCGTGCTTGTCATCACGTTAGATGTTCACTTGTGTAGCAAGGTTAAATTGTAACTAAAATACATTTGGAGTAATGTATGTGTTGGGAAGTTCGTCAATCTTAGCATAAGAATGGGAGAATTAGAATGGTTGTGTTATTGCTAGTATTTGTTCATATGGAAAAGTGTGGCATCGACAGTACCTATGAAGATTGTCATAAGGGTCTAAACAACAAAGTCGATGACTTAAATGGTTGATCGTATGTGAGTGGAGTTCTGAACTTGAAGCCCTTACTGTGTTGTGTGTAGGTGGACAATGTAAGGGAGAAAATTATGCTTATCATAGTAATGTTTACTGTTGGAATGTGGGTGTGTAACTAATGTGGGCATTTACATGTAATGATGTGTTGTACCATAAACGTCGTTCTTGAAGTCACGTTAGCTATGTGGTATGGGTCATTGCTAGTAGCCTTAAACCATTGGGAAAGTGTGGCATCGACAATAAACCTATGTCAATTTTCATGGGTCTATGGGAGTCTGATGACCTTATGTGGCTAAACCCTAAAATGTGAGTCGAGTTAAAGTACTTGGAGGCCTTACTGTGTTGTGTGTAGCTTGAACAATGTAAGTCCTAATCTAAAAAATTAAATCCTGGTACCTTTAACTCATTGTATTTGGGTGTGTAAAATGTGTGCACATGGATCCTAACCCATTATACCAATAAGACCCTAATCCCTTAGCTACCCCTATGCCCTAAACCCTAAACTCTGAGCCCATATATCCATAAACAATTAAACCCTAAATCCCTATAAACCCTAAATTATGAGTCTTAAACCCTAAAATACTAAATACTGTTAACCCCTAAAGTCTAAATAGGCCTAAACCCTAAACCTTATCTTGAAACCTTGAGCCCTAATCTTAGCCCTAACTTAAATTCCCTAAACCTGTAACTAGAGACCTAGAACACTAAACCTTAAAACTCATGAACCCCGAATCCTCAAACCCTGAGCCATGGATCCTAACCCCATGAACAATAAGACCTAAACCTTGACCCCTATGCCCTAAACCCTAAACTCTGAGCCTTATATCCTAAAACTTAAGCTCTAATTGCTTATAAACCCTAAACCTATGAGTCCCCGAACTCTAAACCTCAACCCTAAATACTAAATACTAAATTTTAAATAGTAAAGCCCTCAATCGTAATATCTCAACCTGTTAGCCCTAATCCTCAGGCCAAAAACCTTAACACGTATACACTAGAACCTTTAAAATAGTTAGATTTGGAACCAGTAAACACTTTGAACCCCAAACATCCTAAACTTCTAAAAGTCGCTAACTTTTGAAAAAGTTATAATTTTACCCCAAAATCCTAATTCTTTTTCCCTAAATATCCTTGAAAATTTAAAAAATGTTTGGACTTTGAAAATGTTTAGATTTTCAAATAGGCGGGGAGGGTTTTCGAAAAAATTAAATTTTAAAAAGTTTGGTTTTTTGAAAAAGTTTGGATTTTCGAAAGAGTCGGGCTTTTCACATTTTTGAAGAGATTTTTACAAAGTTAGGATTTTTGAAAACGCTGGATTTTAAAAAAAGTTGAGATATTCCAGAAAGTCGTGATTTTGTAAAAGTGAAGATTTTTTTAAAAGTCAATATTTTTGAAAAAGGTAAGATTTTAGAAAATGTTGAGATTTTTAAAATCCCAAGATTCTTGAATAAGTCAAGATATTCGAAAAAGTCCCAGTTTTTTATATTTGTGATTTTTGTAAAAAATTTTTTTTTTTAAAAAGTAAGGATTTTCAAAAAAGTCCATATTTTTTATAAAGTTGGGATTTTAGAAAATTCAAGAATTTTTAAAAAGCCGAGATTTCTAAAAAAATTGGGATTTTCGATAAAGTTATAATCTCAAAAGAGTTAAGATTTCAAAAACCTGTGCCAAAATTAGCAGGTATTTTGAAAGGTCATAACTTGTACTCCAGTTGTCCATTTTTTTAAAACACATGTTTCAAAAATCTTAACTTTTTTAAAATATCAAGATTTCAAAAAAAAAGTCAGGACTTTGAATAAATTATATTTTCAAAAAAAATTGGATTTTTGAATATGTCATGATTTTTGAAAAAGTCATTATTTTCGGAAAAGTTGTGAATTTAATTTTTTTAAAGATTTTAAAGAATTTGTAATTTTATAAAAAGATAGAATTTCATATTTCTAAATAAGTTTGAATTTGAAAAAATTAGGGTTTTTGAAAAAGTTGAGATTTTGAAAAAAAATTAGGATTATGAAAAGTTTGGGATTTCCTAAAAGTCATGATTTCAAAAAAGCAAAGGATTTTGAGAAAGTTGGGATTTTAAAAAAAGACAAGATTTTCAAATAAGTCAGGAATTACAAAACAAAATCGATTTTAAAATCCCTTTGAATATCCTATTTTACAAAAATTCTAACATATTCAAAATTCTAAACTTTATAAAATTGTGACTGTTTTGAATATTATGAATTTTTTAAAAAACACGAGTTTTTCTAAAAATTGTGAAACTTTTTAAATTCATGACTTTATCACTTTCAATTTTTTTGAAAATACAGAGTTTTTAAAATCATGACATTTTCAAATCCCTAACTTTTTCAAAATTCAGATATTTTTGAAATCGTGACTTTTTTTAAAATCGCGACCCCTAAACCCTCAACCCTAAAATCTTAAACCTGAGTTATAATTGCTAAACCTTAAACCCCAACATCCTAAACACTAAGTTCAAAACAATAAATCCTAATCCATAAACACAAAACCCTTAACACTGAATGATATACCCTAAACCTCAGCCGTAAAGCATAAACCCAAATACCTAAATCGTAATACCTAAACTCTAAACCCCAAACCCTAAACCATAAACCCTTAACCCTAATCCATTAGCTATGAAGCCTAAACCCTAAATCCTAAACCATGAACCCCGAACATAAGCCCTGAACCTTTTAACCCTCAACCTAGAAACCTTAAGATATTTTGATTTAGAAAAATCTAGTATTTTGAAAAACTTGGTATTTTAAAAAAGTCAATTTTTCTTAAAGAGTCAGGTTTTTCAAAGACTGAGGATTGTGTAAAAAAAAAATTCACGACTTTCGAAAAAGTCACAATTTTAAACAAAATCTTATTTTTGAAAAACACTTAAGATTTAAAAAATGTTGGGATTTTAAAAATGTTCAGATTTTCAAACAAGTTGGCATTTTTTAAAAATGAATAATTCAAAAAAGTAAGGATTTATGAAAAGTTGGGATTTTCAAAAGAGTTGGGCTTTTCACATTTTTGAAGAGTTGCGTTTTTTTGAAAGAGTTGGCTTTTCAATAAAATTATGATTTTTAAATATACAGGATTTAAAATAATTTGTGATTTTCAAAAAAGTGTTCATTTTTTAAAAGTGAAGATTTTCGAAAAAGTTAGGATTTTGGACAAGTCAAGAGTTTCCAAAAAGTCAACATTTTCGAAAATATTGGGATTTTTTGACATCAAGATTTTTTAAGAACTTGAGATTTTTGAATAAGTCAGGATATTCATAAAAATCCTGATTTTTCATAATTGTGATTTTTCAATTTTTTTTTAAAAGTAAGGATTTTCAAAAAAGTCAAAATTTTTATTAAGTTACGATTTTAGGTGATTCAAAAAAATTTAAAAGGTTCGGATTCCTGAAATAGTTTTGATTTTTGAAATAGTTGTGATTTTAAAAAAAGTTAGGATTTTCAAAAAATTATAATCTCAAAGGATTTAAGATTTTAAAAATGTAGTGATCCGCCAAAATTATCAGGAACTTGAAAATTTAATAACTTGTGCTCCAGGTGTCCATTTGAGTCCTTATTATTAAACCACGTGTTTCAAAATTCTAATTTTTTTTAACATATCAGGATTTTAAAAAAAATGTTGAGAGTTTAAATAATTCATATTTTCAAGAAATTCTGGATTTTTAAATATGTCATTATTTTTGAAAAAGTCATTATTTTCCAAATGGATGTCAATTTGAAAAAAAAAAAAAGGATTTTAAAGAATTTACAATTTTACAACAAGATAGAATTTCATTATTCTAAAAAAGTTTGAATTTCAAAATTTTAGGGTTTTTGAAAAAGTTGAAATTTTCAAAAAAGTTAGGATTATGAAAATCTTGGGATTTCGAACAAAAATCAGGATCTCAAAAAAGTCATGACTGTGAAAAAACCAAGAATTTTAAGAAAGTTGGGATTTTCAAAAAAGAAAAGATTTTGAAAAAGGTGCAATTTTAAAATAAGTGAGGAATTAAAAAACTGAAGAGATATTTAAATGCCAATTGTTTTGAATATCCTTTTTTTTTTTTAAATCCTAACATTTTAAAAATATATTTACTTTTTCAAAATTCCAACTTTTTATAAAATTGAAACTTTTTCGAAAATTATGAATTTTTAAAAAATCACGAGTTTTTAAAAAATTGTGAACTTTTTAACTTCATCACTTTATCACTTTGAAAATCTTTGAAAATACATACAATTTGAAAATCACGACTTTTTCAAAATCCTAAAAGTTTCAAAATCGAGATATTTTTGAAATCGTGACTTTCTCAAAATCACAACCCATAAACCCTAAACCCTAGTTTTTGAAACAAAAGTCGTAAAAACACTAAACTCTAAACCCCAACATCCTAAACACTAAGCCCAAAACCCTAAATCCTAAACCTTAAGCCATAAAGCCGTAACAATGAATCCTTTACCCTAAACCCAAATCCCTAAATCATAAAATCTAAACTCTAAAACCCAAACCTTAATCCATAAACCCTAAACATTGATCCCTGAGTCATGAAGCCTAAACACTAAACCCTAAGCCCCTAACACTGAGCCTTAAACTCTAAACCCTAAACATTGAACCCTAAAATCCTTAAACCTAACCCTAAACCTTAAACATATAACTTGAACCTTGAGCCCTAAGCAAAAACCCTAAACCCTAAAACTCTTTAGCTAGAGACCTAAACTCTAAACTCATAATGTCAAACCATGAGCCATGGATCCTCAACAATGAACATTGAGACCTAAACCATGACCCCTACATACATCGTAAACCCTAAACTCTGAGCCGTATATCCTATAAACACTAAAGCTTAAGCTCCAATTGCTCCTAAACCCTAAATTTTGAGTTTTAAACCTTAAAACCTAAATGCTAAATCCTAAATACTAAACCCTCAATCGTAAACCATGAGCCCTAAACCCTAAATGCAAAACCCTCAACTATAAACATCGAATCCCAAACCCTAAAACCTGAACCCTAAATCCTAACCCTAAACACTTAACACTGAAACTCAACCCTAAACTCTGAACCCTGAATCCTTAGCTCTGAGCCTTATTCCCTAAACCCTCGACTTAGAAACCTTGAAATAGTTAGATTTAGAAAAAGTTCGTATTTTGAAAAACTTGGGATTTTAAAAAATGTCAAGATTTTTTAGAAAGTCAGTATTTTAAAAAAAACTTAAGATTTTCAAAAAAGCCAGGACTTTTGAAAAAGTTTCAATTTTAACCAAAGTTGTTATTTTTGAAAACATCAAGATTTAAAAAATGTTAGGACTTTAAAAATGTTCAACTTTTCAAACAAGTTGGGGTTTTCGAAAAATGAATATTTCAAAAAAGACATGATGATAATTGAAAAGATGGGATTTTTAAAAAAGAGTTGGGATTTTTGAAGAGTTTGGATTTTTGAAAAAGTCCAGATTTATGAAAAATTTGCCATTTTCAAAAAAAATTAGGATTTTTTAAAAGATGAGATTTTAAAAAATTTAAAAATGTAGTGATTTTTTAAATAGATGCGAATTTCGAGAAAGTTGGGATTTTCTAAAAAGTTATAATCTCAAAAGAATGAAGTTTTCAGAAATGTCGTGATGTACCAAAATTAATAAGAACTTGAAAATGTCATAACTTATCCTTTGGGTGTCTGTTTTAGTCCAATTTCATTTTAAAAATCTCAACTTTTTTAGAATATATGGATTTTCAAAAAATGTTGAGAGTTTGAATAATTTAGATTTTCTAGAAAATCTGGATTTTTGAATGTCATGATTTTAAAAAAGTCATTGTTTACCAAAAAGTTGTGAATTTGAAAAAAATTAAGATTTTAAAGAATTTACAATTTTAGAAAAAGATAGAATTTCATAATTCTAAAAATATTTAAATTTCAAAAATTCTAGGGTTTTTGAAAATGTTGAGTTTTTAAATAAAAGTCAAGATTATGAAAAGGTTGGTATTTCGAACAAAATTTGGAATTTAAAAAAAGTCATGATTTCGAAAAAGTCAAGAATTTTGATAAAGTTGGTATTTTAAAAAAAGAAAAGATTTTGAAAAAGGTGCAATTTTACAAATAAGTCGAGAAATAAAAAACTGAAGAGATTTTTAAATCCCAATTGTTTAGAATATCCTATTTTAAAAAAAAAATCCTAACATTTTAAAAATATTTACTTTTTCAAAATTCCAACTTTTTATAAAATTGTGAGTTTTTCGAAAATTACGAATGTTTAAAAAAATTCACAAAATTTTTTTTAAAATCATGTTAACTTTGAAAATCTTTGAAAATTCTTTTTTTTAAAATCATGACTTTTTCGAAATCTTAACTGTTTCAAATTCAGGATATTTTTGAAATCGCGACCCCTAAATCCTAAATTCTGAAACCTAAGTAATAAAAAACTAAAGCCTAAACCCCAACATAGTACACACTAAGCCCAAAATCCTAAATCCTCAACCCTTAATAGTGAATCCTTTACCCTAAAACCCTCAGCCATAAACCATAAACCCAAATCCCTAAATCATAAAATCTAAACTCTAATCCCAAACCTTAATCCATAAACCCTAAACATTGATCCCTGAGTCATGAAGCCTAAACACTAAACCCTAAGCCCCTAACACTGAGCCTTAAACTCTAAACCCTAAACATTGAACCCTAAAATCCTTAAACCTAACCCTAAAGCTTAAACCATATAACTTGAACTTTGAGCCCTAAGCAAAAACCCTAAACCCTAAAACTCTTTAGCTAGAGACCTAAACTCTAAACTCATTATGTCAAACCATGAGCCATGGATCCTCAACAATGAACATTGAGACCTAAACCATGACCCCTACATCGTAAACCCTGAACTCTGAGCCCTATATCCTATAAACACTAAAGCTTAAGCTCCAATTGCTCCTAAACCCTAAATTTTGAGTTTTAAACTTTAAATCCTAAATACTAAACCCTCAATCGTAAACCATGAACCCTAAACCCTAAATGAAAAACCCTCAACTATAAACATCGAATCCCAAACCCTAAAACCTGAACCATAAATCCTGAACCCTAAACACTTAACACTAAAACTCAGACCCTAAACTCTGAGACCCTGAATCCTGAATGCTCTGAGCCTAATTCCCTTAACCCTCAACTTAGAAACCTTGAAATAGTTAGATTTACCAAAAAGTTGTGTATTTGAAAAAAACTTGAGATTTTAAAGAATGTGCAAGATTTTTTAGAAAAAGATAGAATATTCATAATTCTAAAAATATTAAGATTTTCAAAAATTCCAGGACTTTTGAAAATGTTTCAATTTTTAAATAAAAGTTGTTATTTTTGAAAAGGTCAAGATTTTGAACAAAATTTGGGACTTTAAAAAAAGTTCATGATTTCGAAACAAGTCAAGAATTTTCGATAAAGTTGAATATTTTAAAAAAAGAAAAGATAATTTGAAAAAGGTGGGATTTTCAAAAAGAGTTGGGATTTTTGAAACTGAGTTTGAGATTTTTGAAAAAGTCCTAGATTGTTTTGAAAAATATCGACTATTTTCAAAAAAAAATCTAACATTTTAAAAAAGATTTAGATTTTCAAAATTCCAACTTTTTATAAAATGTAGTGACTTTTTCGAAAATAGACGTGAATGTTCGAAAAAAATTCACAATTTTTTTTAAATTGTGATAATCTTTAAAAGAATGAAGTTATCAGAAATGTCGTGAAAATCTTTGAAAATTACATAAGAACTTTAAAATGTCATAACTTATCCTTTGGGTGTCTGTAACTATTTCAAATCGCGACCCCATTTTAAAAATCCTCAACTTCTTCAGAACCTATATGGATAATCAAAAAACGTTGAGAGCCTGAATAATTTAGATTTAGTAGAAAATGTAGATTTTTGAATGTCATAATTTTAAAAAAGTCATTGTTTAGCCAAAAACCCTGTGATAGTTGAAAAAAATTAAGATTTTAAAGAATCAGCAATTTTAGAACCGTAAGACCCAGAATTTCCTAATTCATAAAAATATTTAAATTTCAAATCCCCTAGGGTTTTTGAACCTGTTGAGTTTTTAAATAAAAGTCAAGATTATGAAAAGGTTGGTATTTTGAACAAAATTTGGATCCCTAAAAAAAGTCATGAAGCCGAAAAAGTCAAGAATTTTGAACCCTAAAGTTGGTATTTTAACCATAAAGAAAAGATTTTGAAAAAGGTGCAGCTTTCAAATAAGTCAAGATTTACAAAACTGAAGAGATTTTTAAATCCTACCTTGTTTTGAATATCCTATTTTAAAAAAAAATCTAACATTTTAAGAATATTTACTTTTTCAAAATTCCTAAACTTTTTATAAAATTGTGACTTTTTCGAAAATTACGAATGTTAGAAAAAATTCACAATTTTTTTTAAATTGTGAACTTTTTAAAATCATGACTTTATCACTTTGAAAATCTTTGAAAATACATTCTTTTTTAAAATCATGACTTTTTCAAAATCTTAACTATTTCAAATCGCGACCCCTAAATCCTAAATTCTGAAACCTAAGTAATAGAACTTGAAGCCTAAACCCCAACATAGTACACACTAAGTCCAAAACCCTGGTGTCCGTTTGAACCCTCTATTAGTCAATCCTTTACCCTAAACCCTCAACTTTTTTAAACCGTAATCCAGGATTGTCTAAATCATAAATATCTAGGAGTTTGAATCCCCAAACCTTAATCCATTTCCAACCCTAAATTCTGTATCCCTGAGTCATGAAGTATAAACATGAAACCCTAAGCCCTAAACCATAAACCCCTCACGCTGAGCTTTTAACTCTAAACCCTAAACCAGTCTACCTTGAACCTTGAGCCCTAAGAAAAATTACCCTAAACCTTTTAAAGAATCTGCAATTAGCTAGAGACCTAAACCCTAAACTTATAACATTTCATACCATGAACCTTGACCCCTACACCATGAATTTCTAAAAATTTTAGGGTTTCATCCTATAAACACTAAACCCTGAGAACTTGAAAATGGCATAACTTGTCCTCTTGGTGTCCGTTATGAGTCTATTTTCATTTAAATATCTCAACTTTTTTACAAATATTAGAATTGTCAAAAAAAGTATCAAGAATTTTGAATAATTTGGGATTTTCCAAAAATTCTGTATTTTTTAGTATGTCATGATTTTGAATAAGCTGCATTATTTTGAAATAAGTTCAGGAATTTACAAAACTGGAGGGATTTTTAAATCCTAATTTGCAATTTGTAGAAAAAGACTTACATTTCATAAATACTAACAATGTTTGAATTTCAAAAATATTTAGGGTTTTTGAAAAAGTGTGAGACTTTTTAAAAAGTCATGACTATGAAAATGTATGATATTTCGAACAAAAATTAGAATTTCAAAATACAGTCAAGAATTTTGAAAAAGTCATGACTTTTTGGAAAGCCTAAAAGATTTTGAATAATTGGGCATATTTTTGAAATAAGTCAGGACTTTCTCAAAACTCGAGGGACCCCTAAACCCTAATTGGTTTGTATATACTTTTTTTTTTAAATACTAACATTTTATAAAATATTTTAAAATTGTGAACTTTTTAAACCCTAAACCTTATCACTTTGAAAATATTTGAAAATACATACTAAGCCCAAAACTCATGACTTTTTGGAAAGCCTAAACTATTTTAAAATTGGGATAAACCCTTGAACATTGTGACTTTCTCAAAATCGTGACCCCTAAACCCTTAAAACCCTAAATTTTGAAATCATAAATCCAAAACACTAAACCATAAATCGTAAACATCCTAAACTCTAAACCCCAAACATCTAAATCCATAAACCTTAAGCCATAAACCCTTAACAGTGAATCCTTTACCCTAAACCCTTAGCCATAAATCATAAATCCAAATCCATAAATCGTAAAATCTAAACTCTAAACCCCAAACATTAATCCATAAACCCTAAACACTGATCCCCGAGTCATGAAGCCAAAACACTAAACCCCTAACCTCGAGCCTTAAACTCTAAACTGTAAACATTGAACCCTTAAAGCCTTGGGCTTAACACTAAACCCTAAACCATATACCTTGAAGCTTGAGCCCTAAACAAAAACCCTAAACCCTAAACTCATAACCTCAAACCATGAACCCTGAGCCATGGATCTCAATAATGAACACCGAGACCTAAACCCTAAACTCTGAGCCCTTTATCCTATAAACACTAAACTCTGAGCCCTCGAAAATTAAAACTTTTTCAGAAATCCCAACTTCTTAAAAAATCTTGAATTTTCTAAAATCTAAATTTTATCAAAAATGTCATCTTTTTTTTAATAAATCCTTACTTTATAAAAAATTATTTATTTTTCAAAAAACAGAAATATTAGAAATCCAATTTTTTCGAATATCCCGACTTTTTCAAACATCTTGACATTTTAAAAATCCTTAAAATTTTACAAAATCTTGAGTTTTTATAAAATCCTGATGTTTTTGCATTTAGGGTTTACGGCTCATGGTTAAATTTTGAGAGTTTAGGGTTTAGGTCTCAGTGTTCAAAAATGTTGGATTTAAAATTTTCTTCTATTTTGTAACTCCCAGCTTATTTGAAAATTGTTCCTTTTTTTCAAAATATTGTTTGTTTTGAAAATCCAAACTTTTTCAAAATTCTTGGCTTTTTTTGAAATCATGAATTTTTTGAAATCCTAATTTTTGTTCAAAATCCCAACCTTTTCATAATCCTAACTTTTTTGGATTCAGCGTTAATGAAATTCTATCTTTTTCTTAAATTGCAAATTCTGTAAAATCATAAATTTTTTGAAATTCACAACTTTTTGGAAAATAATGACTTTTTCAAAAATCATGACATTCAAAAATTAAAAAAATTCTGGAAAATCTAAATTAATCAAATGCTTGAATTTTTTTAAAATTTCTAATATTCTAAACAAGTTGCAATTTTTTAAACATGTGATTTCAAAATAAAAACAGACTCAAACAGACACTCGGAACACAAGTTAAGACCTTTTTCGTTACATTTTTGAAATATTGACTTTTTTGAGATTATAACTTTTTCAAAAATAGCAACTTTTTGAAAAATCGCAACTATTTCAAAAATCACAACATTTAAATTTTTTTAAATCTTGATGTTTTCAAAAATAAACACTTTATTTAAAATTGCAACTTTTTCAAAAGTCGTGACTTTTTTTAAAGTCTCAAGTTTTTGAAAATCCTAAATTTTTTAAAATTCCAAATTTTTCAAAATACCAACTTTTTCAAAATCTAACTATTTTAAGGTTCCCTGTTGAGGGTTTAGGGCTTAGAGGATTTAGTGTTTAGGGTTTAGGTTTTTGGGCTCAAGATGCAGGGTTTAATGTTTAGGGTTTAGGGCTCAAGGCTTCAGGGTTCAGGGATCAAGTTTTAGGGTTTAAGAATTAGGTTTTAGGTTCAAGGTTTTGGGGTAAAGGGTTTAGGGTTTAGGGTTAGGATTTAGGGCTCAGGTTTTAGGGTTTGGGGTTCAAGGTATATAGTTGATGGTTTTGCACTTAGGGTTTAGGGCTCATGGTTTATGATTCAGGGTTTAGTATTTAGGATTTAGCATTTACGGTTTTAGGGTTTAAGACTCAGAATTTAGGGTTTCTAAGGTATATGGCTCAGAGTTTACAGTTTAGGGCGTACAGGTCAGGGTTCAGGGTTCAACTCTCAGTGTTCATTGTTGAGGGTCCATGGCTCAGGGTTCAAGATTCGGGGTTATGAGTTTAGGGTTTAGGGTTTTGTCTTAGGGATCATGATTCAACATAGGGTTTAGGGTTAGCCCTAAGGCTTTAGGGTTTACTGTTTAGTGTTTATGGTTAAAGGTTTCAGGTTTAGAGTTTATGTATTACGATTTAGGTATTTGGGTTTATGGTTTATGGCTGAGGTATAGGATATAGTATTAAATGTTAAGGGTTTTGTGTTTATGGATTAGGATTTAGGGTTTTGAACATAGTGTTTAGGATGTTGGGGTTTAGGGTTTAGCATTTACGACTCAGGTTTAAGGTTTTAGGGTTGAGGGTTTAGGGGTTGCGATTTTGTAGAAGTCATGATTTCAAAAATATCCCAATTTTGAAAAAGTTAGGAGTTTGAAAAAGTCATGATTTTGAAAGTGATAAAGTCATGAATTTAAAAAGTTTCATAATTTTTAATAGAAATTGTGATTTTTTAAAAATTCGTAATATTAAAAAAAGTCATGATTTTATAAAATTTAGAATTTTGAAAAAGTAAGGATTTTGAATATGTTAGCATTTAAAAAAAAAAGGATATTGAAAAGACATGGGATTCTAAAATATCTTTTCTTTTTTGGCAATCCCAACTTTCTAAAAATTCTTGGCTTTTTCAAAATCACGAATTTTTTGAGATCCTGATTTTTGTTCAAAATCCCAAGCTTTTCATAATCGTCACTTTTTTGAAAATTTCAACTTTTTCAAAAACCCTAAATTTTTTTAAATTCAAACATTTTTAAAATAATGAAATTCTATCTTTTTCTAAAATTGTAAATTCTTTAAAATCCTTTTTTTTTAAATTAACAACCATTTGGAAAATAATGACTTTTTCAAAAATAATGACATATTTAAAAATCTAGAATTTCTAGAAAATATGAATTACTTAAACTCTTGACTTTTTTTTAAAAAAATTGATATTTTAAAAAAAGTTAAGATTTTTTTAAAATGTGGTTTAAAAAAAAGGACTCAAATGGACACCCAGAGCAAAAATTATGACATTTTCAAGTTTTTGCTAATATTAGCGCATCACTACATCAAAGTTGAGTTTTTGGAAACATAAGAAAGACTCTTTTGAAATTATATTTTTTTTGAAAATCCCATTTTTTTTCAAAAATCACAACTATTTCTAAAATTACAACGTTTTCGAAAATCCAAACTTTTTCAGAAATCCCAACTTTTAAACAATTCCTAAATTTTCTAAAATCTGAACTTTTATAAAATCTGAAAATCCATAATTTTTGTTTGAAATCCCAAGCTTTTCATAATCCTAACTTTTTTGAAAATTTCAAATTTTTCAAAAACACTAAAATTTTTAAATTCAAACTTTTTTAGAATAATGAAATTCTATCTTTTTCAAAAATTATAAATTCCTTAAAATCCTATTTTTAAAAAATTGACAACCATTTGGAAAATAATGACTCTTTCAAAAATAATGACATATTTAAAAATCTAGAATTTCTAGAAAATATGAATTATTTAAACTCCTGACTATTTTTTAAAAATCCTGATATTTTAAACAAAGATTAGATTTTTGAGAAATGTAGTTTTGAAAATAGGACTCAAATGGACACCCGGAGCACAAGTTATGACATTTTCAAGTTCCTGATAATATTGGTGCATCACTACATCAAAGTTGAGATTTTTGAAACATTTGGTTTCATAAGAAAGACAATTTTGAGATTATAACTTTTTTAAAAATCCCAACTTTTTAAAAAATCAGAACTATTTCAAAAATTGCGACGTTTTCGAAAATCAAAACTTTTTTAGAAATCCCAACTTTAAAAAATTCCTAAATTTTCTAAAATCTGAACTTTTATAAAAAAATGTTTGACTTTTTAAAAAATCCTTACTTTTTAAAAAAATTATATATTTTTAAAAATCGCAAATAATAAATATCGGGACTTTTTTTAATATCCCAACTTAGTAAAAAATCCTGACTTTTTTAAAAATCTTGACATTTTAAAAATCCCAAGATTTTCCAAAACCTTGACTTTTTTTTAAAATCCTTAGTTTTCAAAAATCTTGACTTTTTCAAAAATCTTCACTTTTTGAAAATGTCGAGTTTTTTAAAAATCCAAACTCGTAAAAAATCCCAACTCTTCAAAAGTAAGAAAAGCCCAACTCTTTCGAAAATCCCAAGTTTTCAAAAATATGGACTTTTTTGAAATATTAATTTTTTGAAAACCCCAACTTCTTTGAAAATCAGAACATTTTCAAAGTCCCAACATTTTTTAAATCTTGAAGTTTTCAAAAATAAAAACTTTGTTTAAAATTGCAAATTTTTGAAATGTCGCGACTTTCTTGAAAGTCTCAAGTGTTTGAAAATCCTTAAATTTTTTAAGATTCCAAGTTTTTCATAACACCAACTTTTTCTAAATCTAACTATTTTAAGGTTTCATGGTTGAAGGTTTATGGCTTACGGGATTTAGTGTTTAGTGTTTACTTTTTAGGGTTTTGGGATTAGGGCTCAAGGCTCGGGGTTCACAGTTCAAGGTTTAGGGTTGAGGTTCAGGGTTCAGGGATCAAGGTTTAGGTTTTAGAGTTCAGGGTTCAGGGTTAGGATTTAGAGCTCATGTTTTAGGGTATGGGGTTCGAGGTTTACGGTTGAGGGTTTTGCACTTAGGGTTTATGGCTCATGGTTTACGATTGAGGGTTTAGGATTTAGGATTTTTCATTTACGATTTTAGGGTTTAAGGCTCAAAATTTAGGGTTTAGGGCATAGGGGTCAGCTCTCAGTGTGCATTGTTGATGGTCCATGGCTCAGGGCTCAAGATTTAGGGTTATGAGTTTAGGGTTTAGGGTTTAGGATTTTTTCTTAGGGCTCACGGTTCAAGATAGGGTTTAGGGTTAGGCCTAAGACTTTAGGGTTTACTATTTAAGGTTTCAGGTTTAGAGTTTAGGTATTACAATTAGGTATTTCGGTTTATGGTTTACGGCTGAGGTTTAGGGTATATCACTCAGTGTTAAGGGTTTTGTGTTTATGGATTAGGATTTATTGTTTTGAACTTAGTGTTTAGGCTGCTGGGGTTTAAGGTTTAGCAATTATGACTCAGGTTTAAGATTTTAGGGTTGAGGGTTTAGGGGTCGCGATTTTAAAAAAAGTCACGATTTCAAAAATATCTGAATTTTGAAAAAGTCATGATTTTAAAAACTCTGTATTTTCAAAAAAATTGAAAGTGATAAAGTCATGAATTTAAAAAGTTTCACAATTTTTAGAAAAACTGGTGATTTTTTAAAAATTCATAATATTCAAAACGATTTTATAAAGTTTAGAATTTTAAATATGTTAGAATTTTTGTAAAACAGGATATTCAAAGGGATTTTAAAATCTCTTTTGTTTTGTAATTCTTGACTTATTTGAAAATCTTGTCTTTTTTAAAAATCCCAACTTTCTCAAAATCCTTTGCTTTTTCGAAATCATGACTTTTAGGAAATCCCAAACTTTTCATAATCCTAATTTTTTTTCAAAATCTCAACTTTTTCAAAAACCCAATTTTTTCAAATTCAAACTTATTTAGAAATATGAAATTCTATCTTTTTATAAAATTAGCAATTCTTTAAAATCTTTAAAAAAATTAAATTCACAACTTTTCCAAAAATAATGACTTTTTCAAAAATCATGACATATTCAAAAATCCAATTTTTTTTGAAAATATAATTTATTCAAAGTCCTGACTTTTTTTTTTGAAATCTTGATATTTTAAAAAAGTTAAGATTTTTGAAACATGTGTTTTAAAAAAATGGACAATTGGAGTACAAGTTATGACCTTTCAAAATACCTGCTAATTTTGGCACTTTTTGAAATCTTAACTCTTTTGAGATTATAACTTTATCAAAAATCCCAATTTTTTTAGAAATCCCAGCTTTTTAAAAATTCTTGAATTTTCTAAAATCCCAACTTTATAAAAAATATGGACTTTTTTGAAAATCCTTACTTTTTTAAAAAATATTTTTTTTACAAAAATCACAAATATTAAAAACTGGGACTTTTTCGAATATCTTGACTTATTCAAGAATCTTGGGATTTTAAAAATCTCAACATTTTCTAAAATCTTGACTTTTTTTAAAATCCTGACTTTTCAAAAATCTTGACTTTTTAAAAAATCTTCACTTTTACAAAATCACAACTTTCTGGAATATCTCAATTTTTTTTAAAATCTAGTGTTTTCAAAAATCCTAACTTTCTAAAAATCTCTTCAAAAATGTGAAAAGCCCGACTCTTTCGAAAATCCAAACTTTTTAAAATTTTATTTTTTCGAAAACCCGCCCCGCCTATTTGAAAATCTAAACATTTTCAAAGTCCCAACATTTTTTAAATCTTGATATTTTGAAAAAAAATAACTTTGTTTAAAATTATAACTTTTTCAAAAGTCGCGACTTTTTGAAATCCCCATGTTTTTCAAAATACCAACTTTTTCCAAATCTAACTATTTTAAAGTTTCTAGGTTGAGGGGTTAGGGATCAAGGGATTTAGTGTTTAGTGTTTAGGTTTTTGGCCTCAGTATTCAAGATTTAAGGTTGAGATATTAGGGCTCAGGGCTCATGGTTTAGGGTAATTATTTTAGGGTTGAGGTTCAGGGCTCGGGGATCAAGGTTTAGGGTTTAAGAATTAGTTTTTAGGGTTTAGGATTTTGGGGTTTAGTGTTTATGGTTAGGATTTAGGGTTCAGGTTTTAGGGTTTGGGGTTCTAGGTATACAATTGAGGGTATTGAAGTTAGGGTTAACAAATCATGGTTTACGATTGAGGGTTTACTATTTAGAATTTAGTATTTAGTATTTTAGGATTTAAGACTCATAATTTAGGGTTTATAAGCAATTAGAGCTTGAGTTTTAGGATATAGGGCTCAAAGTTTAGGGTTTAGGGCATAGGGGTCAGGGTTTAGGTCTTATTGTTCATGGGTCCTATGGCTCAGGGTTTGAGGTTCAGGGTTATGAGTTTAAGGTTTAGTGTTTAGGTCTCTAGCTAAAGGTTTAGGATTTAAGGTTTTAGATTAGGGCTCAAGGTTCAAGGTATAGAGTTTAGGGTTTAGGGTTAGGCCTAAGACTTTAGGGGTTAACATTTTAGGGTTTAAGGTTCAGGGTTAGGGATTTAGGGTTTATTGTTTATGGTTTAAGGCTTAGGGTTTAGGGTTTAGGATAAATTGCTAAGGGATTAGGGTTTATGGTATAAGGTTTCATGTAGTGCCCACACTTTACACACCCAAATACAACAGTAAAATACCAGGATAATTTTTTTTTTAACTCACATTGTTCACTACACACAACACAGTAAGGGCTCCAAGTACAGAACTCGACTCACATACGACAACCACATAAGTCATCGACTCCCATAGACCCATGAAAATGACATAGGTATGTCGATGCCACACTTTCCCAATTAACAACTACTAGCAATGACCCAACCAATAGAAACGCGACTTTAAGAACGGAAAACCCACAACACATCATTACTTTAAATGTATTTTAGTTACGATTCACATTCCAAGAACATTACTATGTAAGCATAATTTTCTCCCTTTTTCCACCTACATGTTCATAAAATTCATTTCACATTCCACTTATTCAACCATTTAATTTTTGTTGTTTACCCTTATGACAATCTTCATAACTTACATGAGTATTTTCCATATTTCAAATTTCATAAAAAATTCTAATTCTCCCATTCTTATGCTAAGATTGTGCTTCCCAAAATACTTATCCAAAGTTTAGAATTTAACCTTGCTACACAAGTGAATCTAACGTGATGACAAGATGAAATCTTGGGATTGAGGGAGACATTGATTCGAAATAATTTTTTCCCCAAGAACATCCATCAATCACGGAATAGTTATTTCGCTACCGTTATTATTATAGTTCAATAACTTGTTGAATTCCAAATTTGATTTTTATATGTATATCTTTTGTTTTCTCCACGTTTGGTCACACCAAGGTAATTTAATATCTTTGTAATGCTTGAAAAAGTTTAATTAAGTTATAAGGACTCCAACATTGACCTTAATCCTAATCTTCAATCTCGTGTGCAACATTATATGATATGCTCTTACATCACACTAAGGTCTCGTTCTTAACATCGTCTTAAAACTAAAGAGTTATGACAACACTTGTCTGACATCTTAAGGAAGTAAATGGTTAGAAGCATATAAAATACACATGAACACAAGTGATCTATGTTCACGAAGATCCAATATCTTTGCATTACACGATTCCGCATAAGCAATATTCTTTATTCCTTAATGCCATAAAATGACATAACAAGGGATTAAGGGACAAGATTACAATTTCTAAGGTTCTCTAGAATCAGTATCTTTCAACTCAATTTCGTATGCAAGGAGTTAAATTATAGTTTTCTACCCACAAGATAACTTTCTAATCCACTAGGGTTTAGTTAATTTCCAATTTTGTTACTCAGGGCTTTACGCTCTATTATAGATTAGAATAAGATTCAAAACATATCCGCTCTAAAACTCACCGTAAAAGATCAAACACTATATTGTCACTAGCCAAGGATAAGACATAGAGCAACTATATCATGATCTCTAATTATGTCGTTTGGATTCAACAGGGATTTCATTCGATGGGGGAAGATTTCACTTTTAAATCTATCCTCGAAAAACACAAGGTAATCCACTAGGATACGGGGAGAGGGTTAGCTCTACTAACTCCAGGTCAAGTTTGGCTATATTGCTCCTATGTGTTTGGTTTATGTCGATGTCACTAAACGTACCTACTAAGACGATAAACCCCTTTCTTGGGATCTTATTTGCCTAACACTTGGATGTTCCATCAAGTGCAAAGTTTAAGTTCGTTCTATGGTTTTAAATTTCCTATGTGGTAAAAAGGATCACACATGCAGGCAAGCTATGCACGAGTATTTTATTAGGGTTGAGTGTTTCCATAAAAAAGACTCTTTATTACGTTTGCAAGGTAAAAAGATAACCCAGTAATTAATTTAACCATTTATTGAATGATGAAAAAGTACTACAATATTTTAATTTCAATTTCATTTACTATATATATATCCAATCTTTTTTTTTACCATACACAACTAAGAATCAAATTGAACCGGTGAATTAGATGCACATTTCCTAAGATATCCCTAAAACTAGCATCTCATACATATTAACAAATTTCAAACATAAATTTTCAGTAACAAGAGACTACATTATACAGTTATTCATTTTGTAATGACCTGTAAAAATTTCAATAATAATAATTAAATTACACATTGTCTTTTTTGTCATCATTCTTCCATCCGGTAAAACCCATGTGAGCATGATATCAGCGATAATTCACTGGCATGGCATCCACCCTAACCAATCATAATTATCATTTTTCAGTTTCCCATTTACATCTGACAATAATTAAAATTTGCAATCGAAATAGAAAAGGTCTACAAACATGTGTTTATTGTCTTTCATTTTTCTTCATTTTGTAACCCAGAAGAGAGAAAGAGAAGGGAAGAGAGAGAAAACACCATTTTTCCAAAAGTTCTATTTCACACAACATATACACTAAAGGGTTTTAAACAATTATTTACATATGTTAAAAGTTTCCAGGGTGATTTGGCGACCCTACGAGGGACCTCAGCTTTCTATTTTTTACATTTTCCTATTAGCTACAAAACGTTCAAAATGGGCTCAGAGGCTAAGAAACCGCTTCTAAACATTTTCTTCTGATGAGAACGCACACCAAAATTAAATTTCTACGTGTTCCTAGATATACCAAGAATTCATAGCAACTGACGGAGTTGAAAAAGAGTGAACAGTTTGCATTTGACGGCTAATTTTCTGGGGCTACTAATCGTAGTTGACCCAGTTGAAAAAGGACAAAAGTGAGAGCTGAGAAAACCACTTCCAAAACAAATGTTTGATGGATGTGCACGCAATGGCTTCACCAAACTATCCCGAAAAGTGCTCTTTCCTATACTGAATGTTCTATGTAATTATCTAGTATAAACAGTAGAGGTTTGTGAAGACGAAAAGTAATTTCTCCATCTAGGTTTCAAATGGCGGTTCAAAACGAAAGCCAACTTTCTAGATTTAACGGCTTTCTACTGCTGTAAACCAGTGTAACAGGGCTCCTATAAGAGCGTCAGAAGGATGTCATATGATTGTTTCGGGTCAAACTAAAAGTCAAGGTGACTCCTCGTATACCAAGGTACACGAATGTAACTTCACATATCATTTCCAGAGTTACGAAGGGTTAGTAAGTCTCCAAAAAATACAAAATTTAAGTATTTTATACAGGAAGAAGGTCAACTTTATCAATGGGGAGTCAAATTCGTTTGGTCGGTAAAACAATATTGGAGCGATCAAGATGGGTAAGAGTTTTCTAAATCTTCTCAAAGTGAGGGTAATAGTTCATGGTTTAAAAAGTAGACGAGCTATAATGGCATCATGAGTTACGACACGACAATTTAATTGTTTTACAATGAGTTGAAGGGACATTTAACTGTATTAAAAATCTTAATAATTTAAAATTCTATTTAATTGCAAAAGAGAACTAAAACACGATAATTATGAGAGGTAAGGGAAGAAGAACCATGCTTGGAAACGATGAGCAAAATGGTACAAGGGGCTCCAAGCAGTTTACACTCGCGATCCATTGAGACCACCATTGTTGTCACATGATGCCAAGTAGTCACGTGCAAACCAAGCCATTCGTTGTGCACCCATGTCTCATCGAAAAGAACCATTTTGTATTTTCAATTAGTCATCTTGATCCAAGAGACCGCATTTTCTATGGCAAACAGATCACAAACCTTTTCAATAAAATCCATTTTTTTACACATCCGGCAATCATTGCAGCCCATAAACCACATTCCTTTCAGGCCTTAACAAGTAGTTAACATGCTTCCACATTTTTACACATTCTCATGTGCTCATCAAATACCAAGCAATAAAAACGATTAATTCTAGGCATGATTATACAAGAGGCACTCATGCAATCAAAGTATTTACAACCCTCATGCACTGAACCTGCCTGGCTAAATGCTAAGTAAACAAAAATGAAGCTTACATGGTCAAGGTATGTTCCATAAGACCACATCTCTTTGAGGCATACTGCCAAATAGTTCACAGGATTCCACATCTTGCATATGTATCTGCCAGGGCATTTACAACTAGAACAAAAAAAAAATTCCTTCTCCATAATGCTTGGACGGATGTCCGAGGCCTATTCTGAAGCTCCCATTTTGACAGCGGGTGGGAGGTTGCTGGAAAAAGGCTGTGGAGTCAAGCTTTACTCGTACCAAATGAATTTATTTGCTTGGAAGTTTCCAAGGACTTTTAAACAAACTCATTTGTGCATATCATACCATCATAGCATTCCATGAGCCCGTATCTATTTGGGGCATTCTATCAAACTATTTACAGCCTGTCTTACACATCCATTTTAAGCATAAATGTCTACCAAGGCAGTAGCAACTACAACATCTGACAAAAATGCCTCTCCAGTTCATGTCTTGGCAGCTGTCCACGCAGGTCCCATTGTTTGAGTAAGAAAATAACTTCCACCAAAGCATTTCGTGACCCACATTTTCCCTCAAGCATTTTCCAACTGCCACAACCTCCTCCACACCTTCTTCAGCCTGGTGGGCGTGCAAACCAGTTTGGGGTTTCCTCCCTCCCTCCATGGCGGTGACTATTCACTCCCCTTCATAAAAAAAAGATAAAACAAAACTACAAAGGCACCCTTTGCCCTAAAACCACCCACAACAAAGACATCATGGGTTTTCTTATATATATATATATATATATATATTTGCTTTGTTTTAACTAAATAAAAATAAAAACCCTAAACGAAGTAAAATAATAATAAGCACAATTAATGATGATCGCCATATTCATATCAACCACAAGAATTTATCAATAATAATAATAATAATCACACATCAACAATATAAACTATAATATTATTAGAAACATTATTTTTATGATTTTACGGCTAAAACAATGATAATAATTATTAATCCTATTAATGGTGACGACCAAGTAAACTCAACGAACCTAGAACAAGATTTTCCTTTAACCGGATAGTTGTCTATGACGCTACGAGGTCCACAATTTGGGGTGTCAACAATGACCCGAAAGGCAAGGAGAGGGAAGGTGGAAAATCTTCACTGCAACCTAGACAAGGTCAACAATAGTCAACAAAAGCATACGCACACAAGTCTCCCAAGCTTAGCAACAAGGTCGTCATGCCAAAGACCGGGGGAACATCGAACGGGGCATTACATTTCGGGTTTAGAGTATAGGTTTTCTGATTTAGGGATTTGGGTTTATGGTTTATGGCGGGTTTAGGGTTTAATATTCAGTGTTAATGGTTTATGGTTTAGGATTTAGGGTTTTGGGCTGAGTGTTTAGGATGTTGGGGTTTAGGATTTAGTGTTTACGACTAAGGTTTCAGGTTTTAGTGTTTAGGGGTCACGATTTTAAAAAAGTAGTGAATTTGAAAAAGTCATGATTTTCAAAAAGACTATATTTTCAAAGATTTTGAAAGTGATAAAGTCATGAATTTCAAAAAGTTCAAAATTCTCTATTTTGAAAGTGATCAAGTTGCGATTTTGAAAGTGATGAAGTTGTGATTTTATAAAAATTCAAAATTTGTTAATATTTTAAAAATATTAGTATTTTCAAAAAAATTAGGATATTCAAAACAATTGGGATTTATATATATCTTCAATTTTTTAAATCTTGACTTATTTGAAAATTACACCTCTTTTCAAAATCTTTTCTTTTTTGAAAATTCCAACTTTTTAAATATTCTTGACTTTTTCAAAATCATAAATTTTTTAAAATTCCAACTTTTGTTCAAAATACCAACATTTTCAAAATCCTAACTTTTTTGAAAATCTCAACTTTTTCAAAAACCCTATAATTTTTTAAATTCAAACGTTTTTAGAATTATGAAATTCAATCTTTTTCTGAAATAGCAAATTCTTTAAAATCCTATTTTTTTTGAAATTCACAACTTTTTTGAAAATAATGACTTTTTGTAAAATCAAGACATATTCAAAAATCCAAAATTTCTAGAAAATCTAAATTATTCAAACTCCCAACATTTTTTTGAAAATCTTGATATTTTTAAAAAGTTGAGATTTTTAAAATGAAAACGAACTCAAACGGACACCCAGAGAAAAAGTTATGACATTTACTACATTTTTGAAAACTTCATTCTTTTGACATTATAAATATTTAGAAAATCCCCAACATATATTCAAAAATCCAAACTCTTTAAAAATGTGAAAAGCCCAACTCTTTCGAAAATCTCAACTTTTCAAAAATCCTGACTTTTTTTGAAATATTCATTTTTCAAAAATCCCAACCTGTTTGAAAAGTTGAACATTTTTAAAGTCCCAACATTTTTTAAATCTTGATGTTTTCAAAAATAACAACTTTTTTTAAAATTACAACTTTTTCAAAAGTCGGCGACTTTTTAAAAATCTCATTTTTTTAAAATACCGACTTTATCAAAATTCTTGACTTTGAATTTAGGTTTTTAAGGTTTAAGACTACGAATTTAGGGTTTAGGAGCAATTAAGGTTTAGTGTTTATAGGATATGGGGCTCAGAGTTTAGGTCTCATTGTTCATTGTTGAGGATTCATGGCTTAGGGTTCATGGTTTAGGGTTTTTTCTTAGGGCTCAAGGTTCAAGGTATATGGTTTAGGGTTCAATGTTTAGGGTTTAGAGTTTAAGGCTCAGTGTTAGGGGTTTAAGGTTTACTGTTTAGGGTTTAAGGCTTAGTGTTTAATGTCTAGGCTTCATAACTCAAGGATCAGTTTTTAGGGTTTATGGATTAAGGTTTGGGGTTTAGAGTTTAGATTTTACGATTTAGGGATTTGGGTTTATGGTTTATGGCAAAGGGTTCAGGGTAAAGGATTCACTATTAAGGGTTTATGGCATAAGGTTTATAAAGGATTTAGGGTTTTTGGCTTAGTGTTTAGTGTTTAAAACTTAGGTTTCAAAATTTAGGGTTTAGGGTTTAGGGGTTGCGATTTCAAAAATATCTCAATTTTGAAACTGTTAGGATTTCTGAAAAGTCATGATATTAAAAAACTATGTAGTTTCAAATATTGTCAAACTGATAAAGTCATGAATTTAAAAAGTTCACAATTTTAAAATAATCTTGATTTTTTTAAAATTCGTAATTTTTTGAAAAAGTCATGATTTTATAAAAAGTTGGAATTTTGAAAAAGTAAATATTTTTAAAATTTTAGGATTTTTAAAAAAATAGTATTTTCAAGACAATTAGGATTTAAAAATCTCTTCAATTTTGTTCATCCCGACTTATTTGAAAATTACACCTTTTTCAAAATCTTTTCTTTTTTGAAAATCCCAACTTTCTCAAAATTCTTGAATTTTTTGAAATTCCAATTTTTGTTTGAAATACCAACATTTTCACAATCCGGACTTTTTTTCAAATCAACTTTTACAAAAACCCTAGAATTTTTGAAATTCAAAACGTTTTTAGAATTATGAAATTCTATCTTTTTCTAAAATTGAAAATTCTCTAAAATCCTAAATTTTTTTAAATTCACAACTTTTTGGAAAATAATGACTTTTTTTAAAATAATGACATATTCAAAAATCTTGAATTTCTAGAAAATCTAAATTATTTAAACTCCCGATATTTTTTTGACAATCTTGATATTTTAAAAAAATTGATATTTTAATAATTAAAACGAACTCAAACGAACACCCAATGGACAAGTTACGACATTTTCAAGTTCTTGATAATTTTGGTGCATCACTACATTTTTGAAAACTTCATTCTTTTGAGATTATAACTTTTTAGAAAATCCCAACTTTTTCAAAATTCGCATCTATTTAAAAATCGCAACGTTTTAAAAAATTTTAAAATCTCATCTTTAAAAAAAATCCTAATTTTTTTGAAAATTTCAGGTTTTTCAAAAATCTAGACTTTTTCAAAAATCCAAACTCTTCAAAAATGCGAATAGCCCAACTCTTTTGAAAATCCCAACTTTTCAAAATTTATGAATTTTTCGAAATATTCATTTTTTGAAAACCCCAACTTGTTTGAAAATTTGAACATTTTTAAAATCTTGATGTTTCCAAAAATAACAATTTTATTTAAATTTGTAAATTTTTCAAAAGTCATGACTGTTTTGAAAATCTCAAGTTTTTTTAAAAAATAAATTTCTCAAAAATCTTGACTTTTTTAAAATCCCAAGTTTTTCAAAATACCAACTTTTTCTAAATCTAACTATTTTAAGCTTTCTAAGTTGAGGGTTTACAGCTTAGGGGATTTAGTGTTTAGGGAATAGGGCTGAGAGCTAAGTGTTCAGGGTTTAGGGTTGAGGTTCAGTATTAATTGTTTAGGCTTAAGATTTAGGGTTTGTTTAGGGTTTGGGATTCAAGGTTTATAGTTAAGGGTTTCACATTTAGGGTTTAGTATTTAGGTTTTAGGAGCAATTAGAACTTAAGGTTTAGTGTTTATAGGATAAAGGGCTTAGAGTTTAGGTTTTACGGTGTAGGGGCCAGGGTTTAGGTCTCGGTGTTCATTGTTTAGGATCCATGGCTCAGGGTTCATGGTTTGAGGTTATGAGTTTAGGGTTTAGGGTTTTTATTTAGGGTTCAAGCTTTAAGGTATGGTTTAGGGTTTAGTGTTAGGCCCAAGGCTTTTAGGGTTCAATGTTTACAGTTTAGAGTTTAAGGCTCGAGGTTAGGGGTTTAGTGTTTAGGCTTCATGACTCAGGGATCAGTGTTTAGGGTTTATGGATTAATGTTTGGGGTTTAGAGTTTAGATTTTATGATTTACGGATTTGGGTTTATGGTTTATGGCTAAGGGTTTAGGGTAACGGATTCACTGTTAAGGGTTTATGGCTTAAGGTTTAGGTTTTAGAGTTTTGGGCCTAGTGTTTAGGATGTTGAGGTTTAGGGTTTAGTGTTTACGACTTAGGTTTCAGAATTTAGGGTTTTTAGGGTTTAGGGGTCATGATTTTGAGAAAGTCACGATTTCAAAAATATCCCAATTTTAAAATAGTTAGGCTTTCGAAAAAGTCATGATTTTCAAAAAGTATGCATTTTCAAAGATTTTCAAAGTGATAAAGTCATGAATTTAAAAAGTTCACAATTTTAAAATATTTTATAAAATGTTAGTATTTAAAAAAAAATAGTATATACAAACCAAAATCTCTCCAGTTTTGTAATTCTTGACTTATTTCAAAATTGCAGCTTATTCAAAATCTTTTCTTTTTAAAAATCCCAACTTTTTCAAAATTCTTGACTTTTTTGAAATTCTAATTTTAGTTCGAAATATCAACATTTTCATAATCCTGACTTTTTTAAAATCTCAAATTTTTCAAAAACCCTAGAATTTTTGAAATTCAAACATTTTTAGTATTATGAAATTTAATCTTTTTCTAAAATTCCAAATTTTTTTAAATCCTAATTTTTTCATGGTTTTGAGGTTATAGTTTAGGGTTTAGGTCTCTAGCTAAAGAGTTTTAAGGTTTAGGATTTTTTCTTAGGGCTCAAGGTTCAAGGTTATGGTTAGGTTTAGAGTTTAAAGCTCAGTGTTAGGGGTTTATGGTTTAGGGCTTAGGGTTTAGTGTTTAGGCTTCATGACTCAGGGATCAGTGTTTAGGGTTTATGGATTAAGGTTTGGGGATTAGAGTTTAGATTTTATGATTTAGGGATTTGGGTTTATGGTTTATGGCTGAGGGTTTAGGGTAAAGGATTCACTATTAAGGGTTGAGGATTTAGGATTTTGGGCTTAGTGTGTACTATGTTGGGGTTTAGGCTTTAGTTTTTATTACTTAGGTTTCAGAATTTAGGATTTAGGGGTCGCGATTTCAAAAATATCCTGAATTTGAAACAGTTAAGATTTCGAAAAAGTCATGATTTTAAAAAGTTCACAATTTAAAAAAAAATTGTGAATTTTTTTAAACATTCGTAATTTTCGAAAAAGTCACAATTTTATAAAAAGTTGGAATTTTGAAAAAGTAAAGATTTTTAAAATGTTAGATTTTTTTTTTAAATAGGATATTCAAAACAATTAGGATTTAAAAATCTCTTCAGTTTTGTAATTCCTGACTTATTTGAAAATTGCACCTTTTTCAAAATCTTTTCTTTTTTTAAAATACCAACTTTATCAAAATTCTTGACTTTTTCGAAATCATGACTTTTTTTAAATTCCAAATTTTGTTCAAAATACCAACCTTTTCATAATCTTGACTTTTATTTAAAAACTCAACATTTTCAAAAACCCTAGAATTTTTGAAATTTAAATATTTTTAGAATTATGAAATTCTATCTTTTTCTAAAATTGCAAATTCTTTAAAATCTTAATTTTTTTCAAATTCACAACTTTTTGGTAAACAATGACTTTTTTAAAATTATGACATTCAAAAATCCAGATTTTCTAGAAAATCTAAATTATTCAAACTCTCAATATTTTTTGAAAATCCATATATTCTGAAAAAGTTGAGATTTTTAAAATGAAATTGGACTAAAACAGACACCCAAAGGACAAGTTATGACATTTTCAAGTTCTTATTAATTTTGGTACATCACGACATTTCTGAAAACTTCATTCTTTTGAGATTATAACTTTTTAGAAAATCCCAACTTTCTCGAAATTCACATCTATTTAAAAAATCACTACATTTTTAAATTTTTTAAAATCTCATCTTTTAAAAAATCCTAAATTTTTTTGAAAATGTCGAATTTTTCATAAATCTGGACTTTTTCAAAAATCCAAACTCTTCAAAAATCCCAACTCTTTTTAAAAATCCCATCTTTTCAATTATCATGTCTTTTTTGAAATATTCATTTTTCGAAAACCCCAACTTGTTTGAAAAGTTGAACATTTTTAAAGTCCTAACATTTTTTAAATCTTGATGTTTTCAAAAATAACAACTTTGGTTAAAATTGAAACTTTTTCAAAAGTCCTGGCTTTTTTGAAAATCTTAAGTTTTTTTAAAATACTGACTTTCTAAAAAATCTTGACATTTGTAAAATCCCAAGTTTTTCAAAATACAAACTTTTTCTAAATCTAACTATTTCAAGGTTTCTAAGTTGAGGGTTTAGGGAATAAGGCTCAGAGCTAAGGATTCAGGGTTCAGAGTTTAGGGTTGAGTTTTAGTGTTAAGTGTTTAGGGTTAGGATTTATGGTTCAGGTTTTAGGGTTTGGGATTCGATGTTTATAGTTGAGGGTTTTGCATTTAGGGTTTAGGGTTCATGGTTTACGATTGAGGGTTTAGTATTTAGGATTTAGCATTTAGGTTTTAAAGTTTAAAACTCAAAATTTAGGGTTTAGGAGCAATTGGAGCTTAAGCTTTAGTGTTTATAGGATATAGGGCTCAGAGTTCAGGGTTTACGATGTAGGGGTCATGGTTTAGGTCTCAATGTTCATTGTTGAGGATCCATGGCTCATGGTTTGACATAATGAGTTTAGAGTTTAGGTCTCTAGCTAAAGAGTTTTAGGGTTTAGGGTTTTTGCTTAGGGCTCAAGGTTCAAGTTATATGGTTTAAGGTTTAGGGTTAGGTTTAAGGATTTTAGGGTTCAATGTTTAGGGTTTAGAGTTTAAGGCTCAGTGTTAGGGGCTTAGGGTTTAGTGTTTAGGCTTCATGACTCAGGGATCAATGTTTAGGGTTTATGGATTAAGGTTTGGGGTTTAGAGTTTAGATTTTATGATTTAGGGATTTTGGTTTAGGGTAAAGGATTCATTGTTACGGGTTTATGGCTTAAGGTTTAGGATTTAGGGTTTTCGGCTTAGTGTTTAGGATGTTGGGGTTTAGAGTTTAGTGTTTACGACTTTTGTTTCAAAAACTAGGGTTTAGGGTTTATGGGTTGTGATTTTGAGAAAGTCACGATTTCAAAAATATCTCGATTTTGAAACTTTTAGGATTTTGAAAAAGTCGTGATTTTCAAATTGTATGTATTTTCAAAGATTTTCAAAGTGATAAAGTGATGAAGTTAAAAAGTTCACAATTTTTTAAAAACTCGTGATTTTTTAAAAATTCATAATTTTTGAAAAAGTTTCAATTTTATAAAAATTTAGAATTTTGAAAAAGTAAATATTTTTAAAATGTTAGGATTTTAAAAAAAAGGATATTCAAAACAATTGGCATTTAAATATCTCTTCAGTTTTTTAATTCCTCACTTATTTTAAAATTGCACCTTTTTCAAAATCTTTTCTTTTTTGAAAATCCCAACTTTCTTAAAATTCTTGGTTTTTTCACAGTCATGACTTTTTTGAGATCTTGATTTTTGTTCAAAATCCCAAGATTTTCATAATCCTAACTTTTTTGAAAATTTCAACTTTTTCAAAAACCCTAAAATTTTTGAAATTCAAACTTTTTTAGAATAATGAAATTCTATCTTGTTGTAAAATTGTAAATTCTTTAAAATCCTTTTTTTTTCAAATTGACATCCATTTGGAAAATAATGACTTTTTCAAAAATAATGACATATTTAAAAATCCAGAATTTCTTGAAAATATGAATTATTTAAACTCTCAACATTTTTTTCAAAATCCTGATATGTTAAAAAAAATTAGAATTTTGAAACACGTGGTTTAATAATAAGGACTCAAATGGACACCTGGAGCACAAGTTATTAAATTTTCAAGTTCCTGATAATTTTGGCGGATCACTACATTTTTAAAATCTTAAATCCTTTGAGATTATAATTTTTTGAAAATCCTAACTTTTTTTAAAATCACAACTATTTAAAAAATCAAAACTATTTCAGGAATCCGAACCTTTTAAATTTTTTTGAATCACCTAAAATCGTAACTTAATAAAATTTTTGACTTTTTTGAAAATCCTTACTTTTAAAAAAAATTGAAAAATCACAATTATGAAAAATCAGGATTTTTATGAATATCCTTCCTGACTTATTCAAAAATCTCAAGTTCTCAAAAAATCTTGATGTCAAAAAACCCCAATATTTTCGAAAATGTTGACTTTTTGGAAACTCTTGACTTGTCCAAAATCCTAACTTTTTCGAAAATCTTCACTTTTAAAAAATGAACACTTTTTTGAAAATCACAAATTATTTTTAAAAAATGAACTCATGATTTTTGAAAAATTCGTAACTTTCGAAAAAGTCGTGAATTTATTAAATTTAGGAATTTTTAAAAATTAAATATTTTGAAAATGTTATGAGTTTAAATAAAATTTGGATATTCAAAACAATTGGGATTTAACTTTAGTTTTATAATTCCTGATTTATTTGAAAATTGCTCGTTTTTTAAAAATCTTGTCTTTTTGAGAATCCTAAATTTCTCAAAAATCTTGGCTTTTTTGAAATCACGACTTTTTTGAAATCCTAATTTTTGATCGAAATCCCAAACTTTTCATAATCCTAAGTTTTTTGAAAATCTAAATTTTTTCAAAAACCCTAAAAATTTTTAAATTTGAACTTTTTTATAATTAAGAAATTTAATCTTTTTCTAAAATTTCAAATTCTTTAAAATCCTAAATTTATTGAAATTCTCAACTTTTTGGAAAATAATGACTTTCTCAAAAATCATGACATATTCAAAAATCTAGAATTTTTGGAAAATCTAAATTATTTAAACTCCCGATTTTATTTGAAATTTCTGATATTTTTAAAAAGTTTAGATTTTTGAAACATGTGGTTTAAAAAAAGGGACTCAAACGGACACCCGTAACATAAGTTATGACCTTTTCAAGATCCTGTTAATTTTTAAAGTCCAAAGGTTTTTTAAATCTGAAGTTTTTTAAAATCCTAAATTTTTCAAAAATTTTGGCTTTTTAAATATCGCAAGTTTTCAAAATTTAACTATATTAAGGTTTCTTGGTTGAGGGTTTAGGGCTCAGGGGATTTAATGTTTTGGGTTTAGGTTTTTGGGCTCAGGATTTAGGGTTTAGGGTTTATTGTTTAGGGTTTAGGGATTAGGACCCAGGGGATCAGGGTTCAGGGTTTAGGGTTTAGTGTTTAGGCTTCATGGCTTAAGGATTAGTAGGGTTTAGGGATTAGTTTTTTATGATTTAGGGATTTGGGTTTATGGTTTATGGCTGAGGGTTTAGGATTGAGTGTTAAGGGTTTATGGTTTAGGATTTAGGGTTTTGGGCTTAATGTTTAGGATGTTGGGGTTTAGGGTTTAGTGTTTACGACTGAGGGTTTAGGAGTCGTGATTGTGAAAAAGTTTTGATTTATAAAACTCATGATTTTTAAAAAAACTCTTGATTTTTAAAAATTCGTAATTTTGGAAAAAGTTGTGATTTTATAAAATGTTGGAATTTTGAAAAAGTAAAGATTTTAAAAATGTTAGGATTTTCAAAAATATTAGGTTATTCAAAACAGTTGGGATTAAAAAATCTCTTTAGTTTTTAAATTCTTGATTTATTTGAAAATTGGCTTGGTAAATCCGATCTGTAACGTGACCTAGATTTTCCTTTTTCACGTTATAGTGTGACCGGGCCATAACATAAGCATGTTATAGCAAAAAACGGCTTTGTTTCTGATTTTTTTCCCCCATCTTTGCACATACGCCCAACGGTTAACTTGTAACCTTAAACACTAAAACTTAAAATACCTACTATTGCGTAGAGTCTAGAATCCTGCTTATTCAAAATACCTACCGTAGAGCTCAGAGTGTAGATATTTCAAGAAATCCAAGATTTTTGAAATTTTTAAAAAATTAATAAGAATAAATACCGTAGTGCTCAGATTCTAGTTTCTAAATTGCTATTGAAAAAATGGTTGAGATCCCAACTTTTATCAAATCCTGGCTGTTTCACACATAGTATGTCTTTTTTTGTATAAAAAAGATAAGAATCTATTATGTGTGTGCCCCCTCATTTTTTGAGTTGTGAAAAAGATAAGAACCATGTACGAGATCCCACTAAATTTTCATAATTTTTGGATGAAGTATAGACATTTTTTATTAATCCTTCAAACTGTTTTACAAAATCCTGAAAATGAAATATTTGTGTGTGCACCCCAATAACTTTGAGAAAAAATATATTTTTTTAGATTTTTTTTTTCTTTGAGTGCATGTAGAATGGAGTTGAGAAAAACATTTTTTTAATCAGCATGTAAAACTCATAAATTGTGCACCAAAAAGTATGTACATGTTTTTGAAAGTAGGGATTAGGGCTCAGGGCACAAGGTAAAAGAAATTATGGATGAAATCGTTAAGGGTCTAGGGATCAAGGTTTAGGGGTTAAGAATTATGTTTTAGGGTTTACGGTTAGGATTTATGGATCAGGTTTTAGGGTTTAGCATTCGAGGTTTACAGTTGAGGGTTTTATACTTACTGTTTAGGGCTCATGGTTTACGATATAGGGTTAAGTATTTAGGGTTTAAGAGTAATTATATTTTAAGGTTTAGGGTTTATAGGGTATAGGGCTTAGAGTTTAGGGTTAAGGACGTAGGTGTGGGTTTAGGGTTTAGGTCTTAGTGTTCATGGTTGAGGGTCCATGGCTCAGGGTTCAAGGTTCAAGGTTATGAGTTTAGAGTTTAGGGTTTACGGTTTTGTCTTATGGCTCACGGTTCAAGCTATTGGGTTTATGGTTTAGAATTAGGACTAAGAATTTAGGGGTCACTATTTAGGGTTTAGGGTTTATGGTTTAAGGTTAGGGGTTTAGACTTTTTATTTTATGATTTAGGGAATTGGGTTTATGGTTTATGGCTGAGATTTTATAGCTTAGGATTCAGTGTTTAGGGTTTATGGTTTAGGATTTAGGGTTTTGGGCTTAGTGTTTAGGATGTTGGGGTTTAGGGTTTACTGTAACGACTCAAGTTTTAGGTTTAGGGTTTAGGGTTTATGGTTCTCGATTTTGAAAATGTCATGATTTCAAAAATATCTTGATTTTGAAACAGTTAGGATTTCATAAAAGTCATGATTTTCAAAAAGTCTATATTCTCAAAGATTTTTAAAATGATAAAGTCATGAATTTACAAAATTCATAATTTTAAAAAGTTGTGATTTTTTAAAAAGTTAGAATTTTGAAAAAGTAATTTTTTTGAAAATGTTAGGATTTTAAAAGCAAAAGGATATTGGAAAAAGCTATTCGAAATTTATTTATAAAAAATTATTTATTTTTCAAAAAACAAAAATATTGGAAAAAGCTATTCCTTACTTTATAAAAAATTATTTATTTTTCAAAAAACAGAAATATTAGAAATCCAAATTTTTCGAATATCCCGACTTTTTCAAACATCTTGACGTTTTAAAAATCCCTAAAATTTTACAAAATCTTGAGTTTTTATAAAATCCTGATGTTTTTGCATTTAGGGTTTACGGCTCATGGTTAAATTTTGAGAGTTTAGGGTTCAGGTCTTAGTGTTCAAAAATGTTGGATTTAAAATTTTCTTCTATTTTGTAACTCCCAGCTTATTTGAAAATTGTTCCTTTTTTTCAAAATATTGTTTGTTTTGAAAATCCAAACTTTTTAAAAATTCTTGGCTTTTTTTGAAATCATGAATTTTTTGAAATCCTAATTTTTGGTCAAAATCCCAACCTTTTCATAATCCTAACTTTTTTGGATTCAGCGTTAATGAAATTCTATCTTTTTCTTAAATTGCAGATTCTGTAAAATCATAAATTTTTTGAAATTCTAAACTTTTTGGAAAATAATGACTTTTTCAGAAATCATGACATTCAAAAATTAAAAAAATTCAGGAAAATCTAAATTATTCAAATGCTTGAATTTTTTAAAATTTCTAATATTCTAAACAAGTTGAAATTTTTTAAACATGTGATTTCAAAATAAAAACAGACTCAAACATACACTCGGAACACAAGTTAAGACCTTTTTCGTTACATTTTTGAAATATTGACTTTTTTGAGATTATAACTTTTTCAAAAATCGCAACTATTTCAAAAATCACGACATTTAAATTTTTTTAAATCTTGATGTTTTCAAAAATAAACACTTTATTTAAAATTGCAACTTTTTCAAAATTCGTGACTTTTTTGAAAGTCTCAAGTTTTTGAAAATCCTGAATTTTTTAAAATTCCAAGTTTTTCAAAATACCAACTTTTTCAAAATCTAACTATTTTAAGGTTCCCTGTTGAGGGTTTAGGTCTTAGAGGATTTAGTGTTTAGGGTTTAGGTTTTTGGGCTCAGGATGCAGGGTTTAGTGTTTAGGGTTTGGGGATTAGGGCTCAAGGCTTCAGGGTTCAGGGATCAAGTTTTAGGGTTTAAGAATTAGGTTTTAGGTTCAAGGTTTTGGGGTTAAGGGTTTAGGGTTTAGGGTTAGGATTGAGGGCTCAGGTTTTAGGGTTTGGGGTTCAAGGTATATAGTTGATGGTTTTGCACTTAGGGTTTAGGGTTTAGGGCTCATGGTTTATGATTCAGGGTTTAGTATTTAGGATTTAGCATTTACGATTTTAGGGTTTCTAAGGTATATGGCTCAGAGTTTATGGTTTAGGGCGTACGGGTCAGGGTTCAGGGTTCAACTCTCAGTGTTCATTGTTGAGGGTCCATGGCTCAGGGTTCAAGATTCGGGGTTATGAGTTTAGGGTTTAGGGTTTTGTCTTAGGGCTCATGATTCAACATAGGGTTTAGGGTTAGCCCTAAGGCTTTAGGGTTTACTGTTTAGGGTTATGGTTTATGGTTAAAGGTATCAGGTTTAGAGTTTATGTATTACGATTTAGGTATTTGGGTTTATGGTTTATGGCTAAGGTACAGGATATAGTATTCAATGTTAAGGGTTTTGTGTTTATGGATTAGGATTTAGGGTTTTGAACATAGTGTTTAGGATGTTGGGGTTTAGGGTTTAGTATTTACGACTCAGGTTTAAGGTTTTAGGGTTGAGGGTTTAGGGGTTGCGATTTTGCAAAAGTCATGATTTCAAAAATATCCCAATTTTGAAAAAGTTAGGATTTTGAAAAAGTCATGATTTTGAAAGTGATAAAGTCATGAATTTAAAAAGTTTCATAATTTTTAATAGAACTTGTGATTTTTTAAAAATTCGTAATATTAAAAAAAGTCACGATTTTATAAAATTTTGAATTTTGAAAAAGTAACGATTTTGAATATGTTAGCATTTTAAAAAAAAGGATATTGAAAAGACATGGGATTTTAAAATATCTTCAGTTTTGTAATTCCTGACTTATTTGAAAATTACACCTTTTTTAAAAATCTTTTCTTTTTTGGCAATCCCAACTTTCTAAAAATTCTTGGCTTTTTCAAAATCACGAATTTTTTGAGATCCTGATTTTTGTTCGAAATCCCAAGCTTTTCATAATTGTCACTTTTTTGAAAATTTCAACTTTTTCAAAAACCCTAAATTTTTTTAAATTCAAACATTTTTAAAATACTGAAATTCTATCTTTTTCTAAAATTGTAAATTCTTTAAAATCTTTTTTTTAAAAATTAACAACCATTTGGAAAATAATGACTTTTTCAAAAATAATGACATATTTAAAAATCTAGAATTTCTAGAAAATATGAATTACTTAAACTCTTGACTTTTTTTTTAAAATCTTGATATTTTAAAAAATGTGGTTTAAAAAAAAGGACTCAAATGGACACCCAGAGCAAATATTATGACATTTTCAATTTTTTGCTAATATTGGCGCATCACTACATCAAAGTTGAGTTTTTGGAAACATAAGAAAGACTCTTTTGAGATTATATTTTTTTTGAAAATCCCATTTTTTTCAAAATTCACAACTATTTCTAAAATTGCAAAGTTTTCGAAAATCCAAACTTTTTCAGAAATCCCAACTTTTAAACAATTCGTAAATTTTCTAAAATCTGAACTTTTATAAAAAAAATGTTGACTTTTTTGAAAATCCATACTTAAAAAAAAAAAAAATTCAAAAATCAAAAATATTAAATATCGAGAATTTTTTGAATATCCTGACTTCTTCAAAAATCCTAAATTTTTCAAAAATCTTGAGATTTTAAAAGTCCAAAGATTTTCCAAAAGCTTCACTTTGTTTGAAAATCCTTAGTTTTCAAAAATCTTAACTTTTTCAAAAATCTTCACTTTTAGAAAATGTCAAGTGTTTCAAAAATACTGACTATTCAAAAATAAGAAAAGCCCAACTCTTTCGAAAATCTCAACTTTTCAAAAATCTGGACTTTTTAAAAATATTCCATTTTTTTTGAAAACCCCAACTTGTTTGAAAATCTGAAAATTTTCAAAGTCCTAACATTATTTATATCTTGATGTTTTCACAAATAAACACTTTGTTTAAAATTGCACAACTTTTTGAAAACTCATTACTTTTTTGAAAGTCTCAAGGTTTAGGGCTTAGGGAATTTTCTGTTTAGGGTTTAGGTTTTTTGACTCAGGATTCAGAGTTTAGGGGTTGGGGATTAGGGCTCAAGGCTCGATGTTCACAGTTCAGGGTTCAGGGTTCATGGTTTAGGGTTCAAGGTTTAGGATTTAGGGCTCAGGTTTTAGGGTTTGGGGTTCAAGGTTTATAATATTGAGGGTTTTGCATTTAGGATTTAGGGATCATCGTTTACGATTGAGGGTTTAGCATTTATGGTTTTAGGGTTTAAGACTCAGAATTTAGGGTTTCTAAGGTATATGGCTCAGAGTTTAGGGTTTAGGGCGTAGGGGTCAGGGTTCATGGTTCAACTCTCAGTGTTCAAGATTTTGGGTTATGAGTTTAGGGTTTAGGTCCCTAGCTAAAGGTTTAGGATATAGGGTTTTTTCCTAGGGCTCACAGTTTAAGATAGAGTTTAGGGTTAGGCCTAAGGCATTAGGGTTCACTATTTAGGGTTTAGGGTTAGGCCTAGGGCTTTAGGGTTTAGGGTTTATGGTAAAAGGTTTCAGGATTAGAGTTTAGGTATTACAATTTAGGTATTTGGGTTTATGGTAGAGGTTTAGGGTTTATGATTCAGTGTTAAGGGGTTTATGGATTAGTATTTAGGGTTTTGGACTTAGTGTTTAAGATGTTGGGGTTTAGGTTTTAGCATTTACGAGTTAGTTTTAAGGTATTAGGGTTGAGGGTAGAGGGGTCGCGATTATGAAAAAGTCACGATTTCAAAAATATCCCAATTTTGAAAAAGTTAGGAATTTGAAAAAGTCATGATTTTAAAAAAGTATGTATTTTCAAAGATTTTAAAAAGTGATAAAGTCATGAATTTAAAACGTTTCACAATTTCTTTAAAAACTCGTGATTTTTTAAAAATTCGTCATATTCGAAAAAGTCACGATTTTATAAAATTTATAATTTTGAAAAAGTAAAGATTTTGAATATGTCCTAATTTTGAAAATTGCACTTTTTTTCAAAATCGTTTCTTTTTTGAGATTCCCAACTTTTTCTCAAAATTCTTGGCTTTTTCAAAATCATGACTTTTTTGAGATCTTGTTTTTTCTTCAAAATCCTAAGCTTAAATTTCAACTTTTTCAAAAACCTTAAATCCTCACTTTTTTGAAATTTTCAACTTTTTCAAAAACCTTAAATTTTTTGAAATTCAAAGTTTGTTAGAATAATGAAATTCTATATTTTTCTAAAATTGTAAATTCTTTAAAATCCTTTTTTTTTTAAATTGACAACCATTTGGAAAATAATGACATTTTTAAAAATCCAGAATTTCTAGAAAATATGGATTATTTAAACTCACGACTTTTTAAAAAAAATCTTGATATTTTAAAAAAAAGATTATATTTTTCAAACATGTGGTTTAAAAAAAGGACTCAAATGGACACTCGAAGCACAAGCTATGACATTTTCAAGTTCCTGATAATTTTGGCGTATAACTACACCAAAGTTGAGATTTTTGTAACATGTGGCTTCATAAGAAAGACTATTTTGAGATTATAACTTTTTTAAAAATCTCAATTTTTTTAAAAATCACAACTATTTCAAAAATTGCGATGTTTCCAAAAATCAAATGTTTTTCAGAAATCTTAGGTTTTACAGTTTTCTAAATTTACTAAAATCGGAACTTTTATCAAAAATGCTGACTTTTTTGAAAATCCTTACTTTTTTTTTTTTTTTCAAAAATCACAAATACTAATTATCAGGACTTTTTTGAATATCCTGACTTATTAAAAAATTGTGACATTTTCAAAAAGCTTGACATTTTAAAAATCCCAAGATTTTCAAAAATCTTCACTTTTTTTGAAAATCCTTACTTTTCAAAAATCCTGACTTTTTTTGAAAATCTTCACTTTTAGAAAATGAAGAGTTTTTCAAAAATCCCAACTCTTTCAAAAATCCCAACTTTACAAAAATCCCAAAGAGGTTTAGGGTTGAGGTATAGGGATTAAGAATTAGGTTTAGGGTTTTTGGGTTCAGGGTTAGGATTTACGGCTCAGGTTTTAGGGTTTGGGGTTCGAGGTTTACGGTTGAGGGTTTTACACATTGGGTTTAGGGATCATGGTTTGCGATTGAGGGTTTAGGGCGTAGGGGTCAGGGTTCAGGGTTTAACTCTCAGTGTTCATTATTGAGGGTCCATGGCTCAGGGTTCAAGATTTGCGATTATGAGTTTCGGGTTTAGGTCCCTAGCTAAATGTTTAGGGTTTAAGGTTTTGTCTTAGGGCTTACCATTCAAGATAGGGTTTAGGGTTAGGCCTAAGGCATTAGGGATCACTGTTTAGGGTTATGCCTAGGGCTTTAGGGTTCACTTTTTAGTGTTTAGGGTTTATGGTTTATGGTTAAAGGTTTCAGGTTTAGAGTTTAGGTATTACGATGTAGGTATTTGGGTTTATGGTTTATGGCTGAGGTTTAGGGTATATGATTCATAGTTAAGGGTTTTGAACTTATTGTTTAGGATGTTGGCGTTTAAGGTTTAGCATTTACGACTTAGATTTTAGGTTTTAGGGTGTAGGGTTTAGTGGTCGCGATTTTGAAAAAGTCACGATTTTAAAAATATCCCAACTTTTAAAAAGTTAGGAATTTGAAAAAGTCTATATTTTCAAAGATTTTGAAAGTGATAAAAATCATGAATTTAAAAAGTTTCACATTTTTTTTAAAAACTCGAGATTTTATAAAATTTAGAATTTTGAAAAAGTAAAGATTTTGAATATTCAAAAGACTTGGGATTTTAAAATCTCTTCAGTTTTGTAATTCCTGACTTATTTAAAAATTGCACCTTTTTTCAAAATCTTTTCTTTTTTGAAAATCCCAACTTTTTCAAAATTCTTTGCTTTTTCAAAATCATGACTTTTTTGAGATCCTCATTTTTGTTTGAAATCCCAAGCTTTTCATAACCCTAACTTTTTTGAAAATTTCAAATTTTTCAAAAACACTAAAATTTTTAAATTCAAACTTTTTTAGAATAATGAAATGCTATCTTTTTCAAAAATTATAAATTCCTTAAAATCCTATTTTTTTTAAATTGACAACCATTTGGAAAATAATGACTCTTTCAAAAATAATGACATATTTAAAAATCTAGAATTTCTAGAAAATATGAATTATTTAAACTCCCAACTATTTTTTAAAAATCCAGATATTTTAAACAAAGATTAGATTTTTGAGAAATGTAGTTTTGAAAATAGGACTCAAATGGACACCCGGAGCACAAGTTATGACATTTTCAAGTTCCTGATAATATTGGCGCATCACTACATCAAAGTTGAGATTTTTGAAACATTTGGTTTCATAAGAAAGACACTTTTGAGATTATAACTTTTTTGAAAATCCTAACTTTTTAAAAAATCACAACTATTTCAAAAATTGCGATGTTTTTGAAAATCAAAACTTTTTTAGAAATCCCAACTTTTATAAAAAAATGTTTGACTTTTTTTAAAATCCTTACTTTTTAAAAAAATTATATTTTTTTAAAAATCACAAATAATAAATATCGGGACTTTTTTTAATATCCCAACTTAGTAAAATATCCTGACTTTTTAAAAAATCTTGACATTTTAAAAATCCCAAGATTTTCCAAAACCTTGACTTTTTTTAAAAATCCTTAGTTTTCAAAAATCTTGACTTTTTCGAAAATCTTCACTTTTAGAAAATGTCAAGTTTTTTAAAAATCCAAACTCGTAAAAAATACCAACTCTTCAAAAGTAAGAAAAGCCCAACTCTTTCGAAAATCCGAACTTTTCAAAAATATGGACTTTTTTGAAATATTAATTTTTTTGAAAACCCCAACTTCTTTGAAAATCAGAACATTTTTCAAAGTCCCAACATTTTTTAAATCTTGATGTTTTGAAAAATAAAAACTTTGTTTAAAATTGCAACTTTTTGAAATGTCACGACTTTTTTGAAAGTCTCAAGTGTTTGCAAATCCTTAATTTTTTAAGATTCCAAGTTTTTCAAAACACCAACTTTTTCTAAATCTAACTATTTTAAGGTTTCATGGTTGAAGGTTTATGGCTTATGGGATTTAGTGTTTAGGGTTTACTTTTTAGGGTTTTGGGATTAAGGCTGAAGGCTCGGCGTTCATAGTTTAAGGTTTAGGGTTGAGGTTCAGGGTTCGGGGATCAAGGTTTAGGTTTTAGAGTTCAGGGTTCAGGGTTAGGATTTAGAGCTCATGTTTTAGGGTTTGGGGTTCGAGGTTTACGGTTGAGGGTTTTGCACTTAGGGTTTATGGCTCATGGTTTACGATTGAGGGTTTAGGATTTAGGATTTTTCATTTACGATTTTAGGGTTTAAGGCTCAGAGTTTAGGGTTTAGGGCATAGGGGTCAGCTCTCAGTGTTCATTGTTGAAGGTCCATGGCTCAGGGCTCAAGATTTAGGGTTATGAGTTTAGGGTTTAGGGTTTTGGGTTTTTTCTTAGGGCTCACGGTTCAAGATAGGGTTTAGGGTTAGGCCTAAGTCTTTAGGGTTTACTATTTAAGGTTTCAGGTTTAGAGTTTAGGTATTACGATTTAGGTATTTGGGTTTATGCTTTACGGCTGAGGTTTAGGGTATATCATTCAGTGTTAAGGGTTTTGTGTTTATGGATTAGGATTTATTGTTTTTGAACTTAGTGTTTAGGATGTTGGGGTTTAAGGTTTAGCAATTATGACTCAGGTTTAAGATTTTAGGGTTGAGGGTTTAGGGGTCGCGATTTTAAAAAAAGTCACGATTTCAAAAATATCTGAATTTTGAAAAAGTTAGGGATTTGAAAATGTCATGATTTTAAAAACTCTGTATTTTCAAAAAAATTGAAAGTGATAAAGTCATGAATTTTTTAAAAGTTTCACAATTTTTAGAAAAACTCGTGTTTTTTAAAAAATTCATAATATTCAAAACAGTCACGATTTTATAAAGTTTAGAATTTTGAATATGTTAGAATTTTTGTAAAACAGGATATTCAAAGGGATTTTAAAATCTATTTTGTTTTGTAATTCCTGACTTATTTGAAAATCTTGTCTTTTTTTAAAATCCCAACTTTCTCAAAATCCTTTGCTTTTTCGAAATCATGACTTTTAGGAAATCCCAAACTTTTCATAATCCTAATTTTTTTTCAAAATCTCAACTTTTTCAAAAACCTAATTTTTTCAAATTCAAACTTATTTAGAAATATGAAATTCTATCTTTTTATAAAATTACAAATTCTTTAAAATCTTTAAAAAAATTAAATTCACAACTTTTCCGAAAATAATGACTTTTTCAAAAATCATGACATATTCAAAAATCCAAATTTTTTTGAAAATATAATTTATTCAAAGTCCTGACTTTTTTTTTGAAATCTTGATATTTTAAAAAAGTTAAGATTTTTGAAACATGTGTTTTAAAAAAATGTTGACAACTGGAGTACAAGTTATGACCTTTCAAAATACCTGCTAATTTTGGCACTTTTTGAAATCTTAACTCTTTTGAGATTATAACTTTATCGAAAATCCCAAATTTTTTAGAAATCCCAGTTTTTTAAAAATTCTTGAATTTTCTAAAATCCCAACTTTATAAAAAAATATGGACTTTTTTGAAAATCCTTACTTTTTTAAAAAATATTTTTTTTACAAAAATCACAAATATAAAAAACTGGGACTTTTTTCGAATATCTTGACTTATTCAAGAATCTTGGGATTTTAAAAATCTCAACATTTTCTAAAATCTTACCTTTTTCAAAAAATATTGACTTTTAAAAAAATCTTCACTTTTACAAAATCACGACTTTCTGGAATATCTCAACTTTTTTTAAAATCCAGCGTTTTCAAAAATCCTAACTTTGTAAAAATCTCTTCTAAAATGTGAAAAGCCCGACTCTTTCAAAAATCCAAACTTTTTAAAATTTAATTTTTTCGAAAACCCTCCCCGCCTATTTGAAAATCTAAACATTTTCAAAGTCCCAACATTTTTAAAATCTTGATATTTTGAAAAAAAAATAACTTTGTTTAAAATTATAACTTTTTCAAAAGTCGCGACTTTTTGAAATCCCCATGTTTTTCAAAATACCAACTTTTTTCCAAATCTAACTATTTTAAAGTTTCTAGTGTTTAGTGTTTAGGTTTTTTGGCCTCAGGATTCGGGATTTAAGGTTGAGATATTAGGGCTCAGGGCTCATGGTTTAGGGTAATTGTTTTAGGGTTGAGGTTCAGGGTTCGGGGATCAAGGTTTAGGGTTTAAGAATTAGGATTTTGGGGTTTAGTGTTTATGGTTAGGATTTAGGGTTTAGGATTTTGGGGTTTAGTGTTTATGGTTAGGATTTAGGGTTCAGGTTTTAGGGTTTGGGGTTCTAGGTATACAATTGAGGGAATTGAAGTTAGGGCTAACAAATCAGGGTTTACGATTGAGGGTTTACTATTTAGAATTTAGTATTTAGTATTTAGTATTTTAGGATTTAAGACTCATAATTTAGGGTTTATAAGCAATTAGAGCTTAAGTTTTAGGATATAGGGCTCAGAGTTTAGGGTTTAGGGCATAGGGGTCAGGGTTTAGGTCTTATTGTTCATGGGTTAGGATCCATGGCTCAGGGTTTGAGGTTCGGGGTTATGAGTTAAAGGTTTAGGATTTAAGTTTTTAGATTAGGGCTCAAGGTTCAAGCTAAGGTTTAGGGTTAGGCCTAAGACTTTAGGGGTTAACATTTTAGGGTTTAGGGTTTAAGGTTCAGGGTTAGGGATTTAGGGTTTATTGTTTATGGTTTATGGTTTAAGGCTTAGGGTTTAGGATAAATAGCTAAGGGATTAGGGTTTATGGTATAAGGTTTCATGTAGTGCCCACATTTTACACACCCAAATACAACAGTAAAATACCAGGATAATTTTTTTTGACTTACATTGTTCACTACACACAACACAGTAAGGGCTCCAAGTACAGAACTCGACTCACATACGATAACCACATAAGTCATCGACTCCCATAGACCCATGAAAATGACATAGGTATGTCGATGCCACACTTTCCCAATGAACAACTACTAGCAATAACACAACCACAAGAAACGTGACTTCAAGAACGACGAACCCACAACACATCATTACTTTAAATGTATTTTAGTTACAATTCACATTCCAAGAACATTACTATGTAAGCATAATTTTCTCCCTTTTTCCACCTACATGTTCATAAAATTCATTTCACATTCCACTTATTCAACCATTTAATTTTTGTTGTTTACCCTTATGACAATCTTCATAACTTACATGAGTATTTTCCATATTTCAAATTTCATACAAAATTCTAATTCTCCCATTCTTATGCTAAGATTGTGCTTCCCAAAATACTTATCCAAAGTTTAGAATTTAACCTTGCTACACAAGTGAATCTAACGTGATGACAAGACGAAATCTTGGGATTGAGGGAGACATTGATACGAAATAGTGTTTTCCCCAAGAACATCCATCAATCACGGAATAGTTATTTCGCTACCATTATTATTATAGTTCAATAACTTGTTGAATTCCAAATTTGATTTTTATATGTATATCTTTTGTTTTCTCCACGTTTGGTCACACCAAGGTAAATTATATTCTTTGCAATGCTTGAAAAAGTTTAATTAAGTTATAAGGACTCCAAGATTGACCTTAATCCTAATCTCTAATCTCGTGTGCAACATTATATGATATGCTCTTACATCACACTAAGGTCTCGTTCTTAGCATCGTCTTAAAACTAAAGAGTTATGACAGCACTTGTCTGACATCTTAAGGAAGTACATGGTTAGAAGCATATAAAATACACATGAACACAAGTGATCTAAATGTTTTCAACGAATGAATCCCCAAATATCTTTTTGCCTAAAACACATTCCCCTTGCATAAGCAATATTCTTTAAATTCCTTAAATGCCATTAAAATGGAACATAAACAGGATTTAAAGGGAACCAAGATTACAAATTTTTTTTTTAAGGTTTTTTCTTTTCTAGAAATCCATTATGCGTTTTCCTACCAACTCAATTTTTTTCGTAAATGCAAGGAAGTTTTTTTTAAAATTATAGTTTTTTTTTTTTTTCTTTAACCCAACAAGAATTTTCAAACTTTTTTCCCCGTAATTCCACTAGGGTTTTATTTAAATGTCCCAAACTTTTGTAAACCTTAGGGTTTTTTTTTTTTTTAAACGCTCTATGAATAGATTAAGAAAAAATGTAAGATTCAAAACATATCCCCCGCAAGCTAAAAACTTTCCCCTCCCGTAAAAGACCAACCCAACTCTATATTTGTCCAACTTAGCCCAAGGAAAATAGACATTAGCGCAACTTATTATCACGAGTCTCTAATTGTTTTAAATTCCCTTTCCCCCCTATTTCAAAATAAAGGGGGGGGATTTTTTCCTTTCCCGGGGATGGGGGGGAAGAAATTTTAAACAACCTTTTTTAAATCTATCCTCCGCAAAAACAACAAGTTTAATTCCAATTTTAGATACGGGGGAGAAAAAATGGTTGTTTTTTAAGCTCTACTAAACTAAAACCTTCCCAGGTCAAGTTTGCTTGGCCTTTTGTGGGGGTTTTGCCTCCAATGTGGTTCCCCCCGGGGTTTTTAATGTTCGATGTCCCCACTAAAACGTAACCTACTAAGATGATACAACCCCCTTTTTTTTTTTTGGGATTTCTTATTTTGGCCTAACAACTTTTTGGATTTGTTTTTCCCATTAAGTGGGGCAAAAATTGGTTTTTTTTTGGGGGAAAAAGTTTTCCGGCTTACGGTTTTTTTTTTTTTTTAAATTTTTCCTATGTGTTTGGTAAAAAAAGGGGATCACACATGCAAATGGCAAGCTTTTTTATGCAACGAGTAAATTTTTTTTTTTTATTTTTAGGGGGTTTTTTTTGAGTGGTGGGGGGGTTTTTCCATATAAAAAAAGCCCTCTTATTACGTTGTAGGTAAGAAAATTAACCCAGTAAAAATTAAATTTTTTAATCCCCATTTATTGAATGATGAAAAAAAAGTCAAAACTTACAATATAAAAATTAAATTTCATTTTTTTTCCATTTTTACTATATAAATAATATCCAATTTCCTTTTTTTTTTTTGGTGTGGGGCCATTACAGCACAAAACTAAGAAAAATCACAAATTGAACCGGTGGAATTTAGATGCAACCAATTCCCTAAGATTATCCCTAACAACGTAGAGGGCAAATCTTCATAACATTATTTAAAAAAAAAATTTTTTCAACAGAAATTGTTTTTTCAATGTACAAGAGACCTTACAATTAATACAGTTAAATTCCCCATTTTTGGCAATGAAAAAAATTTGTAAAAAAATTTTTTTTTCCAAATAATAATTTAATTTAAAAAAAAATTACACATTTAACTTTTTGTTTTTTGTTTTGTCCATCCATTCCTTCCAATCCCCCGGTTTAAAAACCCACGTGAGCAATGATATCAACAATAATTTCAACTGGCCCTGGGCAATCCCCAGCCCCTACCAAATCAAGAAATTAAAATCAATTTTTTTTTGTGAGTTTTTTTTTCCCCAGTTTTTAACAATCCTGAACAATAAATTAAAATTTTTGCCAATCCGAAAATAGAAAGGTCTACAACAATGTAATTTTATTGTCCCCCTTTTTGTTCATTTTTTTTTTCTTTCAATTTTGGGTAACCAGGAGGAGAGGGAAAGAGAAGGGGGAAGAAGAGGAGAAAAACCACCAAAATTTTTTTTTTTCAAAAGTTTTTCTATTTCACAACAACAAAATAATAACCAACACACCTGAAGTGTTTTTTACACCCCCCAAAAAAATTTTTTTTTTATTTGGCCATATGGGTTAAAAAAAGTTTTCCCATGGTTTGATTTTGGGTAAAAAAAAAACCCTACGAGGGACAAAAGAAAATAAATCCAAACTTTCTGTAAAACCCCTTCCCCCCCCTATTTTTTTTTTTTTTTTTTACCTTTTTTGTTTTTTTCCCCCTTACTAGCTTACAAAAACGTTTTTTCAAAAACAACAAAGGCTGAGGAGGCCTAAAGAAAAAAAAACCGCTTTTTTTAAACATTTTTTTCTTTTCCCGGATGAGAAAAACGCACAACAAAATTAACCTTTTTTCTAACGTGTCACTAGACTAGATTATAAACAGAAAAATTCAATAACCAAACGACGGAGTTTGAAAAAGAAGCGAACAGTTTTTTTTTTCAAGTTTTTGAACGGGGTTAAATTTTTCCCGGGGCCCCCAAGACTGATCGTAGTGTTAAACCGAGTTTTTTTGGAACAGGACCAAAAAAGGTGGAAGAAAGCTCAGAAACCACTTCCCAAAACAAATTTTTTTGATGGATGTGGCAACACGCATGAGGAACCACCTTTTTTCCCCTTACCTAGTGTTTTCCCCCCCTATATAAGGGGGGAGAATTTCAAAAGAGAAAGTCAAAACGGGAACCCCTTGAGAACTAGAAAAAAACCCAGGGCAAGACGGTGGGGGACCAAGTTTTTTTTTTTCCCCCTGGAAGCGACAAGTGAAAAAATTTTGGGGGGGGGGTGCAGTTGGCCTACATAATGGGCTTCAATATGGCTTTCAAACCCAAACCTTATCCCTAAAGTTGTGTTTGTTTTTTTCTTTTTTTCTGAGTAAATACCTGAAACTGTGTTTTCTAATGTAATTAAAATTCTAGTAAAAATTAAACAACTAGAGTTGTTTTGCGAAAAGACGGAGTTAAAAAAAAAAATTTCCTCCAATCCGGTTTTTCACAAATGGCGGGTTTTTTTGTGCAAACGAAAGCTAAAATTTTTTTTTTTTTAGAATTTAAAAAACTGGGCTTTTTCCTTACTGTTTTGTTTGTTAAACCAGTTGGTTAACAGGGCCCTTTCCTAATAAGAGCGTTCCAAAAGGATGTCCATATTGAATTTGTTTTTTGTTTTTTTTTTCCGGGGTTCCAAAACTAAAATTCAAAGGTGGGGAAAACTCCTTCGGTATACCAAAGGTTACAACGAAATGTAACCTTCCACCAAGGCCAGTTCGTGAACCCATCAAATTTTTTTCCCATCAAAGCATTTTTTGCCAACCTCTTGCCAACAAAAACCTCTCCCACACCTCCCAAAGCCCTAGTGGGGGGCGTGTGCAAAACTAGTTTTTTTTTTTTTGGGGTTTTTTTTTTTTTTTCCTCCCTCCCTCCCAACGGCAAGTGACTAATTCACTGTCCCCCCTTAAAAATACAAAAAAAGATAAAACAAAAAACTACGGGGGGCGCCCTTTTGCCCTAAAACCCACCCACAACCAAAGACCCTCATGGGTTTTTTCCCTTAGTTTTTTTTTTAAAACTTTTTTACTTAAAATTATAAATATTATATATAATTTTTTCTTTTGTTTTTTTTTTTTATTTAACTAAATAATATAAAAAACCCCCTAAACGAATAAATAATTAGAAAATAAAAGCAACCAATTATGATGAATCGACATATTTTCCAATAACAAACCCTTCAAACAAAATTTTTTTATCAATAAATAATAATAATAATAATAATAATAAGCACACACTCACAATATTAAAAACATAAAATATTATTGAAAACATTTAACATTTTTTTTATAAATTTTTGTTTTTTTAAACGGCTAAAACAATGGATAATAATTATTAAATCCCTATTTAAATGGCGACGGTACCAAGTATAACTTCACCGAAAAAAAAACCTTTAGGGGAAAACCAGATTTTTTTTTTTTGTTTTGAGAGTTAGGAGATGAGTGGGGGGGATATGTGGTAAGGGTATTTATCTGAGAGCATCTGATTACGGGTCGAGACCCAGTGGCTGCAATTGGTGGAGGGTTAGAGCCGGAACTGGTATAGTTTGGGAACACTACAACATTTGGGAAGACATTCCCGACTTTCGCTACACAATCCAACGCGCTGATGTGCAATTGTGACATTGTCCTTCCTTGTACAAAATTTTTTGTTTTGAAAATCCAAACTTTTTCAAAATTCTTGGCTTTTTTTGAAATCATGAATTTTTTGAAATCCTAATTTTTGGTCAAAATCCCAACCTTTTCATAATCCTAACTTTTTTGGATTCAGCGTTAATGAAATTCTATCTTTTTCTTAAATTGCAGATTCTGTAAAATCATAAATTTTTTTAAATTCTAAACTTTTTGGAAAATAATGACTTTTTTCAGAAATCATGACATTCAAAGATTAAAAAAATTCAGGAAAATCTAAATTATTCAAATGCTTGAATTTTTTAAAATTTCTAATATTCTAAACAAGTTGAAATTTTTTAAACATGTGATTTCAAAATAAAAACAGACTCAAACAGACACTCGGAACATAAGTTAAGACCTTTTTCTAAAATAGCAAATTCTTTAAAATCCTAATTTTTTTGAAATTCACAACTTTTTTAAAAATAATGTCTTTTTGTAAAATCAAGACATATTCAAAAATCCAAAATTTCTAGAAAATCTAAATTATTCAAACTCCCAACATTTTTTTGAAAATCTTGATATTTTTAAAAAGTTGAGATTTTTAAAATGAAAACGGACTCAAACGGACACCCAAAGAAAAAGTTATGACATTTACTACATTTTTGAAAACTTCATTCTTTTGACATTATAAATTTTTAGAAAATCCCCAACATTTTCAAAAATCTCATATATTTAAAAAATCGCGACCTTTTCAAATTTTTTAAAATCTCATCTTTTAAAAAATCCTATTTTTTTTAAAATGTCGAGTTTTTCAAAAAACCAAACTCTTCAAAAATGTGAAAAGCCCAACACTTTCGAAAATCTCAACTTTTCAAAAATCCTGACTTTTTGAAATATTCAGGTTTTCAAAAATCCCACCCTGTTTGGGGTTAAGGGTTTAACATTTTTAAAGTCCCAACATTTTTTAAATCTTGATGTTTTCAAAAATAACAACTTTGGGTTCAAGGTATATAGTTACAACTGGTTTTGCAAAAGTCGTGACTTTTTAGAAAATAGGGCTCAATTTTTTAAAATACCGACTTTAGTAAAAAAATCTTAGGACTTTAGAATTTAGGGTTTTAAGGTTCAAGACTTCGAATTTAGGGTTTAGGAGCAATTGGAGCTTAAGGTTTAGTGTTTATAGGATCATGGGGCTCAGAGTTTAGGTCTCATTGTTCATTGTTGAGGATTCATGACTTAGGGTTCATGGTTTAGGGTTTTTTCTTAGGGCTCAAGGTTGAAGGTATATGGTTTAGGGTTCAATGTCTTAGGGTTTATGAGTTTAAGGCATCAGTGTTTAGGGGTTTAAGCCTTAAGTGCTTTAATGTCTAGGCTTCATAACTCAAGAATCAGTTTTTAGGGTTTATGGATTAAAGGTTTGGGGTTTAGAGTTTATGATTTTACGATTTAGGGATTTGGGTTTATGGTTTATGGCAAAGGGTTCAGGGTAAAGGATTCACTATTAAGGGTTTATGGCATAAGGTTTATGGATTAGGATTTAGGGTTTTTGAACTTAGTGTTTAGGATGTTGGGGTTTAGTGTTTACTGTTTACAACTTAGGTTTCAAAATTTTAGGGTTTAGGGTTTAGGGGTTACGATTTTGCAAAAATCATCTCGATTTTGAAACTGTCCCAGGATTTCGAAAAAGTCATGATTTTGAAAAACTCATGTAGTTTCAAAGATTGTCAAACTGATAAAGTCATGAACTTAAAAAGTTTCACAATTTTAAAAAGAACTCTGTGATTTTTTTAAAATTCGTAATTTTTGAAAAAATCATGATTTTATAAAAAGTAGGAATTTTGAAAAAAGTAAATATTTTTAAAATTTTAGGATTTTTTTACAAAATAGTATTTTCAAAAGACAATTATGATTTTAAAATCTCTTCAATTTTGTTCATCCCTGACTTATTTGAAAAATTGCACCTTTTTCAAAAATCTTTTCTTTTTTGAAAATCCCAACTTTCTCAAAATTCTTGGCTTTTTCAAAATCATGAATTTTTTGAAATTCTAATTTTTGTTTGAAATACCAATATTTTCACAATCCGTCACTTTTTTTCAAATTTTCAACTTTTACAAAAACCCTAGAATTTTTTTAAATTCAAACGTTTTTAGAATTATGAAATTCTATCTTTTTCTAAAATTGTAAAATTCTCTAAAATCCTATTTTTTAAAAAATTCACAACTTTTTGGAAAATAATGACTTTTTTAAAAATGATGACATATTCAAAAATCTTGAATTTCTAGAAAATCTAAATTACTTCAAACTCCCGACTATTTTTTTGACAATCTTGATATTTTAATAAATGTGGTTTAAAACGAAGGACTCAAACGAACACCCAGAGCAAATATTATGACATTTTCAAGTTTTTTCTAATATTGGCGCATCACTACATCAAAGTTGAGTTTTTGGAAACATAAGAAAGACTCTTTTGAGATTATATTTTTTTTGAAAATCCCATTTTTTTCAAAATTCACAACTATTTCTAAAATTGCAAAGTTTTCGAAAATCCAAACTTTTTCAGAAATCCCAACTTTTAAACAATTCCTAAATTTTCTAAAATCTGAACTTTTATAAAAAAAATGTTGACTTTTTTGAAAATCCATACTTTTAAAAAAAAAAAAAATTCAAAAATCAAAAATATTAAATATCGAGAATTTTTTGAATATCCTAACTTCTTCAAAAATCCTAAATTTTTCAAAAATCTTGAGATTTTAAAAGTCCAAAGATTTTCCAAAAGCTTCACTTTGTTTGAAAATCCTTAGTTTTCAAAAATCCTAACTTTTTCAAAAATCTTCACTTTTAGAAAATGTCAAGTGTTTCAAAAATACTGACTATTCAAAAATAAGAAAAGCCCAACTCTTTCAAAAATCTCAACTTTTCAAAAATCTGGACTTTTTAAAAATATTATTTTTTTGAAAACCCCAACTTGTTTGAAAATCTGAAAATTTTCAAAGTCCTAACATTATTTAAATCTTGATGTTTTCAAAAATAAACACTTTGTTTAAAATTGCAACTTTTTGAAAACTCATTACTTTTTTGAAAGTCTCAAGGTTTAGGGCTTAGGGAATTTTCTGTTTAGGGTTTAGGTTTTTTGACTCAGGATTCAGAGTTTAGGGGTTGGGGATTAGGGCTCAAGGCTCGATGTTCACGGTTCAGGGTTCAGGGTTCATGGTTTAGGGTTCAAGGTTTAGGATTTAGGGCTCAGGTTTTAGGGTTTGGGGTTCAAGGTTTATAATTGAGGGTTTTGCATTTAGGATTTAGGGATCATCGTTTACGATTGAGGGTTTAGCATTTATGGTTTTAGGGTTTAAGACTCAGAATTTAGGGTTTCTAAGGTATATGGCTCAGAGTTTAGGGTTTAGGGCGTAGGGGTCAGGGTTCGTGGTTCAGCTCTCAGTGTTCATTATTGAGGGTCCATGGCTCAGTGTTCAAGATTTTGGGTTATGAGTTTAGGGTTTAGGTCCCTAGCTAAAGGTTTAGGATATAGGGTTTTTTCCTAGGGCTCACAGTTTAAGATAGAGTTTAGGGTTAGGCCTAAGGCATTAGGGTTCACTGTTTAGGGTTTAGGGTTCATGACTCGGGGATTTAGGGTTTAGGGTTTATGGTAAAAGGTTTCAGGATTAGAGTTTAGGTATTACAATTTAGGTATTTGGGTTTATGGTAGAGGTTTAGGGTTTATGATTCAGTGTTAAGGGGTTTATGGATTAGTATTTAGGGTTTTGGACTTAGTGTTTAAGATGTTGGGGTTTAGGTTTTAGCAATTATGAGTTAGTTTTAAGGTATTAGGGTTGAGGGTAGAGGGGTCGCGATTATGAAAAAGTCACGATTTCAAAAATATCCCAATTTTGAAAAAGTTAGGAATTTGAAAAAGTCATGATTTTAAAAAAGTATGTATTTTCAAAGATTTTAAAAAGTGATAAAGTCATGAATTTAAAACGTTTCACAATTTCTTTAAAAACTCGTGATTTTTAAAAAATTCGTAATATTCGAAAAAGTCACGATTTTATAAAATTTATAATTTTGAAAAAGTAAAGATTTTGAATATGTTCTAATTTTGAAAATTGCACTTTTTTTCAAAATCGTTTCTTTTTTGAGATTCCCAACTTTTTCTCAAAATTCTTGGCTTTTTCAAAATCACGACTTTTTTGAGATCTTGTTTTTTCTTCAAAATCCTAAGCTTAAATTTCAACTTTTTCAAAAATCTTAAATCCTCACTTTTTTGAAATTTTCAACTTTTTCAAAAACCTTAAATTTTTTGAAATTCAAAGTTTGTTAGAATAATGAAATTCTATATTTTTCTAAAATTGTAAATTCTTTAAAATCCTTTTTTTTTTAAATTGACAACCATTTGGAAAATAATGACATTTTTAAAAATCCAGAATTTCTAGAAAATATGGATTATTTAAACTCACGACTTTTTTAAAAAAATCTTGATATTTTAAAAAAAGTTTATATTTTTCAAACATGTGGTTTAAAAAAAGGACTCAAATGGACACTCGGAGCACAAGCTATGACATTTTCAAGTTCCTGATAATTTTGGCGTATAACTACATCAAAGTTGAGATTTTTGTAACATGTGGCTTCATAAGAAAGACTATTTTGAGATTATAACTTTTTTAAAAATCACAACTATTTCAAAAATTGCGATGTTTCCAAAAATCAAATGTTTTTCAGAAATCTCAAGTTTTAAAATTTTCTAAATTTACTAAAATCTGAACTTTTATCAAAAATGCTGACTTTTTTGAAAATCCTTACTTTTTTTTTTTTTTTTCGAAAATCACAAATACTAATTATCAGGACTTTTTTGAATATCCTGACTTATTAAAAAATTGTGACATTTTCAAAAAGCTTGACATTTTAAAAATCCCAAGATTTTCAAAAATCTTCACTTTTTTTGAAAATCCTTACTTTTCAAAAATCCTGACTTTTTTTGAAAATCTTCACTTTTAGAAAATGAAGAGTTTTTCAAAAATCCCAACTTTACAAAAATCTGGACTTTTTTGAAATATTATTTTTTTGAAAACCCCAACTTGTTTGAAAATTTGAACATTTTTTAAATCTTGATGTTTTCAAAAATAAACACTTTGTTTAAAATTTCAACTTTTTAAAATGTCGTGACTTTTTTTAAAGTATCAAGTTTTTGGAAATCCTGAATTTTTTAAAATTCCAAGTTTTTCAAAATACCAACTTTTTCCAAATCTAACTATTTTAAGGTTTCCTAGTTGGGATTTAGGGCTTAGGGGATTTAGTATTAACGGTTTAGGTTTTTGGGCTCAGGATTCGGGGTTTAGGGTTTAGTGTTTATAGGGTTTGGGGATTAGGGATCAAGGCTCGAGGTTCACGGTTCAAGGTTTAGGGTTGAGGTTTAGGGTTTAAGAATTAGGTTTAGGGTTTTTGGGTTCAGGGTTAGGATTTACGGCTCAGGTTTTAGGGTTTGGGGTTCGAGGTTTACGGTTGAGGGTTTTACACATTGGGTTTAGGGATCATGGTTTGCGATTGAGGGTTTAGGGCGTAGGGGTCAGGGTTCCGGGTTTAACTCTCAGTGTTCATTATTGAGGGTTCATGGCTCAGGGTTCAAGATTTGGGATTATGACTTTCGGGTTTAGGTCCCTAGCTAAATGTTTAGGGTTTAAAGTTTTGTCTTAGGGCTTACCATTCAAGATAGGGTTTAGGGTTAGGCCTAAGGCATTAGGGATCACTGTTTAGGGTTATGCCTAGGGCTTTAGGGTTCACTTTTTAGTGTTTAGGGTTTATGGTTTACGGTTAAAGGTTTCAGGTTTAGAGTTTAGGTATTACGATGTAGGTATTTGGGTTTATGGTTTATGGCTGAGGTTTTAGGGTATATGATTCATAGTTAAGGGTTTTGAACTTATTGTTTAGGATGTTGGCGTTTAAGGTTTAGCATTTACGACTTAGATTTTAGGTTTTAGGGTGTAGGGTTTAGTGGTCGCGATTTTGAAAAAGTCACGATTTTAAAAATATCCCAACTTTTAAAAAGTTAGGAATTTGAAAAAGTCTATATTTTCAAAGATTTTGAAAGTGATAAAAATCATGAATTTAAAAAGTTTCACATTTTTTTAAAAAACTCGAGATTTTATAAAATTTAGAATTTTGAAAAAGTAAAGATTTTGAATATTCAAAAGACTTGGGATTTTAAAATCTCTTCAGTTTTGTAATTCCTGACTTATTTAAAAATTGCACCTTTTTTCAAAATCTTTTCTTTTTTGAAAATCCCAACTTTTTCAAAATTCTTTACTTTTTCAAAATCATGACTTTTTTGAGATCCTCATTTTTGTTTGAAATCCCAAGCTTTTCATAACCCTAACTTTTTTGAAAATTTCAAATTTTTCAAAAACACTAAAAATTTTAAATTCAAACTTTTTTAGAATAATGAAATTCTATCTTTTTCAAAAATTATAAATTCCTTAAAATCCTATTTTTTAAAAATTGACAACCATTTGGAAAATAATGACTCTTTCAAAAATAATGACATATTTAAAAATCTAGAATTTCTAGAAAATATGAATTATTTAAACTCCCAACTATTTTTTAAAAATCCAGATATTTTAAACAAAGATTAGATTTTTGAGAAATGTAGTTTTGAAAATAGGACTCAAATGGACACCCGGAGCACAAGTTATGACATTTTCAAGTTCCTGATAATATTGGCGCATCACTACATCAAAGTTGAGATTTTTGAAACATTTGGTTTCATAAGAAAGACACTTTTGAGATTATAACTTTTTTGAAAATCCTAACTTTTTAAAAAATCACAACTATTTCAAAAATTGCGACGTTTTCGAAAATCAAAACTTTTTTAGAAATCCCAACTTTTATAAAAAAATGTTTGACTTTTTTTAAAATCCTTACTTTTTAAAAAAATTATATTTTTTTAAAAATCGCAAATAATAAATATCGGGACTTTTTTTAATATCCCAACTTAGTAAAAAATCCTGACTTTTTTAAAAATCTTGACATTTTAAAAATCCCAAGATTTTCCAAAACCTTGACTTTTTTTAAAAATCCTTAGTTTTCAAAAATCTTGACTTTTTCGAAAATCTTCACTTTTAGAAAATGTCGAGTTTTTTAAAAATCCAAACTCGTAAAAAATACCAACTCTTCAAAAGTAAGAAAAGCCCAACTCTTTCGAAAATCCCAACTTTTCAAAAATATGGACTTTTTTGAAATATTAATTTTTTGAAAACCCCAACTTCTTTGAAAATCAGAACATTTTCAAAGTCCCAACATTTTTTAAATCTTGATGTTTTGAAAAATAAAAACTTTGTTTAAAATTGCAACTTTTTGAAATGTCGCGACTTTTTTGAAAGTCTCAAGTGTTTGCAAATCCTTAATTTTTTAAGATTCCAAGTTTTTCAAAACACCAACTTTTTCTAAATCTAACTATTTTAAGGTTTCATGGTTGAAGGTTTATGGCTTACGGGATTTAGTGTTTAGGGTTTACTTTTTAGGGTTTTGGGATTAGGGCTGAAGGCTCGGCGTTCACAGTTCAAGGTTTAGGGTTGAGGTTCAGGGTTCGGGGATCAAGGTTTAGGTTTTAGAGTTCAGGGTTCAGGGTTAGGATTTAGAGCTCATGTTTTATAGGGTTTGGGGTTCAAGGTTTACAGTTGAGGGTTTTGCACTTAGGGTTTATGGCTCATGGTTTACGATTGAGGGTTTAGGATTTAGGATTTTTCATTTACGATTTTAGGGTTTAAGGCTCAGAGTTTAGGGTTTAGGGCATAGGGGTCAGCTCTCAGTGTTCATTGTTGAAGGTCCATGGCTCAGGGCTCAAGATTTAGGGTTATCGAGTTTAGGGTTTTGGGTTTTGGGTTTTTTCTTAGGGCTCACGGTTCAAGATAGGGTTTAGGGTTAGGCCTAAGTCTTTAGGGTTTACTATTTAAGGTTTCAGGTTTAGAGTTTAGGTATTACGATTTAGGTATTTGGGTTTATGCTTTACGGCTGAGGTTTAGGGTATATCATTCAGTGTTAAGGGTTTTGTGTTTATGGATTAGGATTTATTGTTTTGAACTTAGTGTTTAGGATGTTGGGGTTTAAGGTTTAGCAATTATAACTCAGGTTTAAGATTTTAGGGTTGAGGGTTTAGGGGTCACGATTTTAAAAAAAGTCACGATTTCAAAAATATCTGAATTTTGAAAAAGTTAGGGATTTGAAAATGTCATGATTTTAAAAACTCTGTATTTTCAAAAAAATTGAAAGTGATAAAGTCATGAATTTAAAAAGTTTCACAATTTTTAGAAAAACTCGTGTTTTTTAAAAAATTCATAATATTCAAAACAGTCACAATTTTATAAAGTTTAGAATTTTGAATATGTTAGAATTTTTGTAAAACAGGATATTCAAAGGGATTTTAAAATCTATTTTGTTTTGTAATTCCTGACTTATTTGAAAATCTTGTCTTTTTTTAAAATCCCAACTTTCTCAAAATCCTTTGCTTTTTTGAAATCATGACTTTTAGGAAATCCCAAACTTTTCATAATCCTAATTTTTTTTCAAAATCTCAACTTTTTCAAAAACCCAATTTTTTCAAATTCAAACTTATTTAGAAATATGAAATTCTATCTTTTTATAAAATTACAAATTCTTTAAAATCTTTAAAAAAATTAAATTCACAACTTTTCCGAAAATAATGACTTTTTCAAAAATCATGACATATTCAAAAATCCAAATTTTTTTGAAAATATAATTTATTCAAAGTCCTGACTTTTTTTTTGAAATCTTGATATTTTAAAAAAGTTAAGATTTTTGAAACATGTGTTTTAAAAAAATGGACAACTGGAGTACAAGTTATGACCTTTCAAAATACCTGCTAATTTTGGCACTTTTTGAAATCTTAACTCTTTTGAGATTATAACTTTATCGAAAATCCCAAATTTTTTAGAAATCCCAGCTTTTTAAAAATTCTTGAATTTTCTAAAATCCCAACTTTATAAAAAAATATGGACTTTTTTGAAAATCCTTACTTTTTTAAAAAATATTTTTTTTACAAAAATCACAAATATAAAAAACTGGGACTTTTTCGAATATCTTGACTTATTCAAGAATCTTGGGATTTTAAAAATCTCAACATTTTCTAAAATCTTACCTTTTTCAAAAATATTGACTTTTAAAAAAATCTTCACTTTTACAAAATCACGACTTTCTGGAATATCTCAATTTTTTTTAAAATCCAGTGTTTTCAAAAATCCTAACTTTGTAAAAATCTCTTCAAAAATGTGAAAAGCCCGACTCTTTCGAAAATCCAAACTTTTTAAAATTTAATTTTTTCGAAAACCCTCCCCGCCTATTTGAAAATCTAAACATTTTCAAAGTCCTAACATTTTTTAAATCTTGATATTTTGAAAAAAAAAAACTTTGTTTAAAATTATAACTTTTTCAAAAGTCGCGACTTTTTGAAATCCCCATGTTTTTCAAAATACCAACTTTTTCCAAATCTAACTATTTTAAAGTTTCTAGTGTTTAGTGTTTAGGTTTTTGGCCTCAGGATTCGGGATTTAAGGTTGAGATATTAGGGCTCAGGGCTCATGGTTTAGGGTAATTGTTTTAGGGTTGAGGTTCAGGGTTCGGGGATCAAGGTTTAGGGTTTAAGAATTAGGATTTTGGGGTTTAGTGTTTATGGTTAGGATTTAGGGTTTAGGATTTTGGGGTTTAGTGTTTATGGTTAGGATTTAGGGTTCAGGTTTTAGGGTTTGGGGTTCTAGGTATACGATTGAGGGAATTGAAGTTAGGGCTAACAAATCAGGGTTTACGATTGAGGGTTTACTATTTAGAATTTAGTATTTAGTATTTAGTATTTTAGGATTTAAGACTCATAATTTAGGGTTTATAAGCAATTAGAGCTTAAGTTTTAGGATATAGGGCTCAGAGTTTAGGGTTTAGGGCATAGGGGTCAGGGTTTAGGTCTTATTGTTCATGGGTTAGGATCCATGGCTCAGGGTTTGAGGTTCGGGGTTATGAGTTTAAGGTTTAGTGTTTAGGTCTCTAGTTAAAGGTTTAGGATTTAAGTTTTTAGATTAGGGCTCAAGGTTCAAGATAAGGTTTAGGGTTAGGCCTAAGACTTTAGGGGTTAACATTTTAGGGTTTAGGGTTTAAGGTTCAAGGTTAGGGATTTAGGGTTTATTGTTTATGGTTTATGGTTTAAGGCTTAGGGTTTAGGATAAATAGCTAAGGGATTAGGGTTTATGTTATAAGGTTTCATGTAGTGCCCACATTTTACACACCCAAATACAACAGTAAAATACCAGGATAATTTTTTTTGACTTACATTGTTCACTACACACAACACAGTAAGGGCTCCAAGTACAGAACTCGACTCACATACGATAGCCAAATAAGTCATCGACTCCCATAGACCCATGAAAATGACATAGGTATGTCGATGCCACACTTTCCCAATGAACAACTACTAGCAATAACACAACCACAAGAAACGTGACTTCAAGAAAGACGAACCCACAACACATCATTACTTTAAATGTATTTTAGTTACAATTCACATTCCAAGAACATTACTATGTAAGCATAATTTTCTCCCTTTTTCCACCTACATGTTCATAAAATTCATTTCACATTCCACTTATTCAACCATTTAATTTTTGTTGTTTACCCTTATGACAATCTTCATAACTTACATGAGTATTTTCCATATTTCAAATTTCATACAAAATTCTAATTCTCCCATTCTTATGCTAAGATTGTGCTTCCCAAAATACTTATCCAAAGTTTAGAATTTAACCTTGCTACACAAGTGAATCTAACGTGATGACAAGACGAAATCTTGGGATTGAGGGAGACATTGATACGAAATAGTTTTTTCCCCAAGAACATCCATCAATCACGGAATAGTTATTTCGCTACCATTATTATTATAGTTCAATAACTTGTTGAATTCCAAATTTGATTTTTATATGTATATCTTTTGTTTTCTCCACGTTTGGTCACACCAAGGTAAATTATATTCTTTGCAATGCTTGAAAAAGTTTAATTAAGTTATAAGGACTCCAAGATTGACCTTAATCCTAATCTCTAATCTCGTGTGTAACATTATATGATATGCTCTTACAACACACTAAGGTCTCGTTCTTAGCATCGTCTTAAAACTAAAGAGTTATGACAGCACTTGTCTGACATCTTAAGGAAGTACATGGTTAGAAGCATATAAAATACACATGAACACAAGTGATCTATGTTCACGAAGATCCGATATCTTTGCATTACACGATTCCGCATAAGCAATATTCTTTATTCCTTAATGCCATAAAATGACATAACAAGGGATTAAGGGACAAGATTACAATTTCTAAGGTTCTCTAGAATCAGTATCTTTCAACTCAATTTCGTATGCAAGGAGTTAAATTATAGTTTTCTACCCACAAGATAACTTTCTAATCCACTAGGGTTTAGTTAATTTCCAATTTTGTTACTTAGGGTTTTACGCTCTATTATAGATTAGAATAAGATTCAAAACATATCCGCCCTAAAACTCTCCGTAAAAGATCAAACACTATATTGTCACTAGCCAAGGATAAGACATAGAGCAACTATATCACGATCTCTAATTATGTCCTTTCTATTCAACAGGGATTTCATTCTATGGGGGAAGAATTTACTTTTAAATCTATCCTCGAAAAACACAAGGTAATCCATTAGGATATGGGGAGATGGTTAGCTCTACTAACTCTAGGTCAAGTTTGGCTGTGTTGCTCCTATGTGTCTGGTTTATGTCGATGTCACTAAACGTACCTACTAAGATGATAAACCCCTTTTTTGGGATCTTATTTGCCTAACACTTGGATGTTCCATCAAGTGCAAAGTTTAAGTTCGTTCTACGGTTTTAAATTTCCTATGTGGTAAAAAGGATCACACATGCAGGCAAGCTATGCACGAGTATTTTATTAGGGTTGAGTGTTTTCATATAAAAAAGACTCTTTATTACGTTTGCAAGGTAAGAAAATAACCCAGTAATTAATTTAATCATTTATTGAATGATGAAAAAGTACTACAATATATTAATTTCAATTTCATTTACTATATATATATCCAATCTTTTTTTTTGCCATACACAACTAAGAATCAAATTGAACCGGTGAATTAGATGCACATTTCCTAAGATATCCCTAAAACTAGCATCTCATACATATTAACAAATTTCAAACATAAATTTTCAGTAACAAGAGACTACATTATACAGTTATTCATTTTGCAATGAATGTAAAAATTTCAATAATAATAATTAAATTACACATTACTTTTTTTGTCATCATTCTTCCATCCGGTAAAACCCACGTGAGTATGATATCAATGATAATTCACTGGCATGGCATCCACCCTAACCAATCATAATTATCATTTTTTAGTTTCCCATTTACATCTGACAATAATTAAAATTTGCAATCGAAATAGAAAAGGTCTACAAACATGTATTTATTGTCTTTCATTTTTCTTCATTTTGTAACCCAAGAGAGAGAAAGAGAAGGGAAGAGAGAGAAAACACCATTTTTTCAAAAGTTCTATTTCACACAACATATACACTGAAGGGTTTTAAACAGTTATTTGCATATGTTAAAAGTTTCCAGGGTGATTTGGCAACCCTACGAGGGACCTCAACTTTCTATTTTTTACATTTTCTTACTAGCTACAAAACGTTCAAAACGGGCTGAGAGGCTAAGAAACCATCCTTTTAAACATTTTCTTCCGATGAGAACGCACACCAAAATTAACTTTCTACGTGTCACTAGATATACCAAGAATTCATAGCAACTAACGGAGTTGAAAAAGAGCGAACAGTTTGCGTTTGACAGGTAATTTTCTGGGGCTACTGATCGTAGTTGACCGAGTTGAAAAAGGACAAAAGTGAGAGCTCAGAAAACCACTTCCAAAACAAATGTTTGATGGATGTGCACGCAATAAGACACTTCCTACTAGTTTCCCCTATATAAGGAGAATTCATCAAAGTCAACGGGACTGAGAACTAGAAAACCATTTTCAAACGGTGACAAGTTTTCTGGAGCGACAAGTGAAAATTGGTGCAGTTTGACCTTGTCAAACTGCGACCAAAGGCCTACATAATGGCTTCACCAAACTATCCCTAAAAGTGTTCTTTCCTATACTGAATGTTCTATGTAATTATCTAGTATAAACACTAGAGGTTTGCGAAGACGGAAAGTAATTTCTCCATCCAGGTTTCAAATGGCGGTTCAAAACGAAAGCTAAATTTTTAGATTTAACGGCTTTCTACTGCTGTAAACCAGTGTAACAGGGCTCCTATAAGAGCGTCAAAAGGATGTCATATGATTGTTTCAGGTCAAACTAAAAGTCAAGGTGACTTCTCGTATACCAAGGTACACGAATGTAACTTCCACCAAAGCATTTCGTGACCCACATTTTCCCTCAGGCATTTTCCAACTGCCACAACCTCCTCCACACCTTCTTCAGCCTAGTGGGCGTGCAAACTAGTTTGGGGTTTCCTCCCTCCCTCCATGGCAGTGACTATTCACTCCCCTTCACAAAAAAAAGATAAAACAAAACTACAAAGGCGCCCTTTGCCCTAAAACCACCCACAACAAAGACATCATGGGTTTTCTTAGTTTTAAAACTTTTACTTTAATATATATATATATATATATTCTATATATATATATATATATATATATATATATATATATATTTTCTTTGTTTTAACTAAATAAAAATAAAAACCCTAAACGAAGTAAAATAATAATAAGCACAATTAATGATGATCGCCATATTCATAACAACCTCACAAATTTATCAATAATAATAATAATAATAATAATAATCACACCTCAACAATATAAACTATAATATTATTAGAAACATTATTTTTATAATTTTACGGCTAAAACAATGATAATAATTATTAATCCTCATGTGCTCATCAAATACCAAGCAAACAAAACAATTAATTCTAGGCATGATTATACAAGAGGCACTCATGCAATCAAAGTATTTACAACCCTCATGCACTGAACCTGCCTGGCTAAATGCTAAGTAAACAAAAATGAAGCTTACATGGTCAAGGTATGTTCCATAAGACCACACATCTCTTTGAGGCATTCTGCCAAATAGTTCACAGGATTCCACATCTTGCATATGTATCTACCAGGGCATTTATAACTAGAACAAAAAAAAATTCCTTCTCCATAATGCTTGGATAGATGTCCGAGGCCTATTCTGAAGCTCCCATTTTGACAGCGGGTGGGAGGTTGCTGGAAAAAGGCTGTGGAGTCAAGCTTTACTCGTACCAAATGCATTTATTTTCTTGGAAGTTTCCAAGGATTTTAAACAAACTCATTTGTGCATATCCTACCATCATAGCATTCCATGAGCCCGCATCTATTTGGGGAATTCTATCAAACTATTTACAACCTGAAATTCAATCTTTTTCTAAAATAGCAAATTCTTTAAAATCCTAATTTTTTTGAAATTCACAACTTTTTTAAAAATAATGTCTTTTTGTAAAATCAAGACATATTCAAAAATCTAAAATTTCTAGAAAATCTAAATTTTAATTCAAAAACTCCCAACATTTTTCTGAAAATCTTGATATTTTTAAAAAGTTGAGATTTTTAAAATGCCACAACGGACTCAACACGGACTTCAGCCTAGTGGGCAAAGAAAACTAGTTATGACATTTACTACATTTTTGAAAACTTCATGGCAGTTGACTATTCACTAAATTTCACAGAAAATCCCCAACAGATTCAAACATCTCATATATTTAAAAAATCGCGACCTTTTCAAAATTTTTAAAATCTCATCTTTTACAAAGACATCCTATGGGTTTTCTTAGTTTTAAAACTTTTACTTTAATCAAAAAACCAAACTCTTTTCTTTGTTTTAACTAAATAAAAATAAAAAGCCCTAAACAAAGTCGAAAATAATCAACTAAGCACAAAAATAATGACTTGATCGCCATATTCATTTTTCAACAATCCTCACAAATGTTATCAATAATAATTTATACATAATAATAATAGTCCCAACCTTTTTTAAATCTTGATGTTTTAAAAAATAACAACTTTGTTAGAAACATTACAACTTTTTCAAAAGTCGTGACTTTTTACGGCTAAAATCTCAATTTTTTAAAATACCGACTTTATAAAAAATCTTGACTTTGAATTTAGCGACGTTTTAAGGTTCAAGACTCGACGAATTTAGGGTTTAGGAGCCAGATTGGAGCTTTAACCGGTTTAGTTGTTTATGATGATATGGGGTCTCACAATTTGGGGTGTCGACATTGTTCCGATTGTTGAGGCATTCATGACTTAGGGTTCATGGTTTAGGGTTTTCTTCTTAGGGCTGCAAGGTTGAAGGTATATGGTTTAGGGTTCAATGTTTAGGGTTTAGAGTTTAAGGCTTAGCGCACAGGGGTTTCCTAAGCCTTAGTGTTTAATGTCGTCAGGCTTCATAGACTCAAGGGAATCAGTTTTTATGGTTTATGGCATTACAGGTTTCGGGTTTAGAGTTTAGATTTTACTGATTTAGGGATTTGGGTTTATGGTTTATGGCAATGGGTTCAGGGTTTAAGGATTAACTATTAATGGGTTTATGGCATAAGGTTTATAAAGGATTTAGAGTTTTTGACTTAGTGTTTAGGATGTTGGGGTTTAGTGATTTACTGTTTACGACTTAGGTTTCAAAATTTAGGGTTTAGGGTTTAGGGGTTATGATTTTAAAAAATATCTCGATTTTGAAACTGTTAGGATTTCGAAAAAGTCATGATTTTGAAAAAGACTATGTAGTTTCAAAGATTGTCAAACTGATAAAGTCATGAACTTCAAAAAGTTCTTAATTCTCTAAAAAAATCTTGATTTTTTTAAAATTACGTAATTTTTGAAAGTGATGAAGTCATGATTATATAAAAAGTTTAGATTTTGAAAAAGTAAATATTTTTAAAATTTTAGTATTTTTTAAAATTTTAGTATTTTCAAGACAATTAGGATTTATAAAATCTCTTCAATTTTGTTCAATCCCGACTTATTTGAAAATTGCACCTCTTTTCAAAATCTTTTCTTTTTTGAAAATCCCAACTTTCTCAATATTCTTGACTTTTTCAAAATCATGAATTTTTTGAAATTCCAATTTTTGTTTGAAATACCAATATTTTCACAACCCGGACTTTTTTTCAAATCTCAACTTTTACAAAAATCCTAGAATTTTTGAAATTCAAACGTTTTTAGAATTATGAAATTCTATCTTTTTCTAAAATTTAGCAAATTCTCTAAAATCCTATTTTTTTTTTAAATTCACAACTTTTTGGAAAATAATGACTTTTTTTAAAATGATGACATATTCAAAAATCCATTGAATTTCTAGAAAATCTAAATTATTCAAACTCCCGATATTTTTTTGACAATCTTGATATTTTTAAAAAGTTGAGATTTTTAAAACGAACTCAAACGGACACCCAATGGACAAGTTACGACCTTTTCAAATTCTTGATAATTTTGGTGCATCACTACAATTTTGAAAACTCCATTCTTTTGAGATTATAACTTTTTAGAAAATCCCCAACATTTTCAAAAATCTCATATATTTAAAAAATCGCGACCTTTTCAAAATTTTTTAAAAATCTCATCGTTTTAAAAAATCCTAATTTTTTTGAAAATGTCAGGTTTTTCAAAAATCTCGAGTTTTTCAAAAAACCAAACTCTTCAAAAATGTGAATAGAGCCCAACACTTTCGAAAATCTCAACTTTTCAAAATTTCTGACTTTTTCGAAATATTCATTTTTGAAAAATCCCACCTTGTTTGAAAAGGTTGAACATTTTTTAAATCTTGATGTTTTCAAAAATAACAATTTTATTTAAATCTTGCATCTTTTTCAAAAGTCATGACTATTTTGAAAATCTCAAGTTGTTTAAAAAACTAAATTTCTCAAAAATCTTGACTTTTTTAAAATCCCAAGTTTTTCAAAATACCAACTTTTTCTAGATCTATACTATTTTAAGCTTTCTAAGTTGAGGGTTTAGAGCTTAGGGGATTTAGTGTTTAGGGAATAGGTCTCAGAGCTAAGGGTTCAGGGTTTAGAGTTTAGGGTTGAGGTTCAGTATTAATTGTTTAGGCTTAAGATTTAGGGTTCATGTTTTAGGGTTTGGGATTCAAGGTTCATAGTTGAGGGTTTCACATTTAGGGTTTATTATTTAGGTTTTAGGAGAAATTGGAGCTTAAGGTTTAGTGTTTATAGGATAAAGGGCTCAGAGTTTAGGGTTTACGGTGTAGGGGCCAGGGTTTAGGTCTCGGTGTTCATTGTTGAGGATCCATGACTCAGGGTTCATGGTTTGAAGTTATGAGTTTAGGGTTTAGGGTTTTTTTTTAGGGCTCAAGCTTGAAGGTATATGGTTTAGGGTTCAATGTTTAGGGCTCAAGCTTCAAGGTATATGGTTTAGGGTTTAGTGTTAAGCCCAAGGCTTTAAGGGTTCAATATTTACAGTGTAGAGTTTAAGCCTCGACGTTAGGGGTTTAGTGTTTTGGCTTCATGACTCGGGAATCAGTGTTTAGGGTTTATGGATTAATGTTTGGGGTTTAGAGTTTAGATTTTATGATTTATGGGATTTGGATTTATGATTTATGGCTAAGGGTTTAGGGTAAAGGATTCACTGTTAAGGGTTTATGGCTTAAGGTTTATAAAGGTTTTAGAGTTTTGGACTTAGTGTTTAGGATGTTGGGGTTTAGTGTTTAGTGTTGACAACTTAGGTTTCAAAAATTAGGGTTTAGTGTTTACGACTTAGCGATTTCAAAATTTAGGGTTTTTAGAGTTTTGAAACTGTCACGATTTTGAGAAAAGTCGTGATTTTGAAAAACTATGTAGTTTCAAAGATTGTCAAACTGATAAAGTTAGGCTTTCTAAAAAGTTCATGATTTTCAAAAAGTCTTGATATTTTCAAATATTTTCGTAAGTTTTGATAAAGTCATGAATTTATAAAAAGTTCACAATTTTGAAAAAGTAAATATTTATAAAATGTTAGTATTTTAAAAAAAATAGTATATACAAGACCAATTAGGATTTTAAAATCCCTCCAGTTTTGTTCATTCCTGACTTATTTCAAAATTGCAGCTTATTCAAAATCTTTTCTTTTTTGAAAATCCAAAAAATTCTCAAAATTCTTGACTTTTTTGAAATTCTAATTTTTGTTCGAAATATCAATATTTTCATAATCCTGACTTTTTTTCAAATCTCAACTTTTTCAAAAACCCTAGAATTTTTGAAATTCAAACATTTTTAGTATTATGAAATTCTAATCTTTTTCTAAAATTTAAAATTCTTTAAAATCCTAATTTTTTTTAAATTCAAAACTATTTTTAAAATAATGACTTTTTTTAAAAATCATGACATACTAAAAAATACTTGAATTTTTTGGAAAATCTAAATTATTCAAACTCCCGATATTTTTTGACAATCTTGATATTTTAAAAAGTAATTAAAATGAACTCAAACGAACACCCAATGGACAAGTTACGACATTTTCAAGTTCTTGATAATTTTGGTGCATCACTACATTTTTGAAAACTTCATTCTTTTGAGATTATAACTTTTTAGAAAATCCCAACTTTTTCAAAATTTGCATCTATTTAAAAATCGCGACGTTTTAAAATTTTTTAAAAATTCATCTTTTAAAAAATCCTAATTTTTTTGAAAATGTCAAGTTTTTCAAAAATCTGGACTTTTTCAAAAATCCAAACTCTTCAAAAATGCAAATAGCCCAACTCTTTTGAAAATCCCAACTTTTCAAAATTTATGACTTTTTCGAAATATTCATTTTTTGAAAACCCCAACTTGTTTGAAAATTTGAACATTTTTTAAATCTTGATGTTTTCAAAAATAACAATTTTATTTAAATTTGCAAATTTTTCAAAAGTCATGACTGTTTTGAAAATCTCAAGTTTTTTTAAAAAATAAATTTCTCAAAAATCTTGACTTTTTTAAAATCCCAAGTTTTTCAAAATACCAACTTTTTCTAAATCTAACTATTTTAAGGTTTCTAAGTTGAGGGTTTAGAGCTTAGGGGATTTAGTGTTTAGGGAATAGGGCTGAGAGCTAAGGGTTCAGGGTTTAGGGTTTAGGGTTTAGGGTTGAGGTTCAGTATAGGGTTTGTTTAGGGTTTGGGATTCAAGGTTTATAGTTAAGGGTTTCACATTTAGGGTTTATTATTTAGGTTTTAGGAGCAATTAGAGCTTAAGGTTTAGTGTTTATAGGATAAAGGGCTCAGAGTTTAGGGTTTACGGTGTAGGGGCCAGGGTTTAGGTCTCGGTGTTCATTGTTGAGGATCCATGGCTCAGGGTTCATGGTTTGAGGTTATGAGTTTAGGGTTTAGGGCTCAAGCTTCAAGGTATATGGTTTAGGGTTTAGTGTTAAGCCCAAGGCTTTAAGGGTTCAATGTTTACAGTTTAGAGTTTAAGGCTCGATGTTAGGGGTTTAGTGTTTTGGCTTCATGACTCGGGGATCAGTGTTTAGGGTTTATGGATTAATGTTTGGGGTTTAGAGTTTAGATTTTACGATTTATGGATTTGGATTTATGATTTATGGCTAAGGGTTTAGGGTAAAGGATTCACTGTTAAGGGTTTATGGCTTAAGGTTTAGGTTTTAGAGTTTTGGGCTTAGTGTTTAGGATGTTGAGGTTTAGGGTTTAGTGTTTACGACTTAGGTTTCAAAATTTAGGGTTTTTAGGGTTTAGGGGTCACGATTTTGAGAAAGTCACGATTTCAAAAATATCCCAATTTTAAAATAGTTAGGCTTTCCAAAAAGTCATGATTTTCAAAAAGTATGTATTTTCAAATATTTTCAAAGTGATAAAGTCATGAATTTAAAAAGTTCACAATTTTAAAATATTTTATAAAATGTTAGTATTTAAAAAAAAAAGTATATACAAACCAATTAGGATTTAAAAATCCCTCCAGTTTTGTAATTCCTGACTTATTTCAAAATTGCAGCTTATTCAAAATCTTTTCTTTTTAAAAATCCCAACTTTTTCAAAATTCTTGACTTTTTTGAAATTCTAATTTTTGTTCGAAATATCAACATTTTCATAATCCTGACTTTTTTAAAATCTCAACTTTTTCAAAAACCCTAGAATTTTTGAAATTCAAACATTTTTAGTATTATGAAATGTAATCTTTTTCTAAAATTGCAAATTCTTTAAAATCCTAATTTTTTTAAATTCAAAACTTTTTTTAAAATAATGATTTTTTTTAAAATCATGACATACTAAAAAATACATAATTTTTGGAAAATCTAAATTATTCAAACTCCTGATATTTTTTTTGACAATCCTGATATTTTAAAAAAGTTGAGATTTTTAAAATGAAAATAGACTCAAACGGACACCAAGAGGACAAGTTATGCCATTTTCAAGTTCTCAGGGTTTAGTGTTTATAGGATGAAGGGCTCAAAGTTTAGCGTTCATGGTGTAGGGGTCAAGGTTCATGGTTTGAGGTTATGAGTTTAGGGTTTAGGTCTCTAGCTAAAGAGTTTTAAGGTTTAGGGTTTTTTCTTAGGGCTCAAGGTTCAAGGTATATGGTTTAGGGTTTAGAGTTTAAAGCTCAGCGTTAGGGGTTTAGGGTTTAGGGCTTAGGGTTTAGTGTTTAGGCTTCATGACTCAGGGATCAGTGTTTAGGGTTTATGGATTAAGGTTTGGGGATTAGAGTTTAGATTTTATGATTTAGGGATTTGGGTTTATGGTTTATGGCTGAGGGTTTAGGGTAAAGGATTCACTATTAAGGGTTGAGGATTTAGGGTTTTGGGCTTAGTGTGTACTATGTTGGGGTTTAGGCTTTAGTTTTTATTACTTAGGTTTCAGGTTTTAGGGGTCGCGATTTCAAAAATATCCTGAATTTAAAATAGTTAAGATTTCGAAAAAGTCATGATTTTAAAAAAGAATGTATTTTCAAAGATTTTCAAAGTGATAAAGTCATGATTTTAAAAAGTTCACAATTTAAAAAAAAAATTGTGAATTTTTTTAAACATTCGTAATTTTCGAAAAAGTCACAATTTTATAAAAAGTTAGAATTTTGAAAAAGTAAATATTTTTAAAATCTTAGATTTTTTTTTAAAAATAGGATATTCAAAACAATTAGGATTTAAAAATCTCTTCAGTTTTGTAATTCCTGACTTATTTGAAAATTGCACCTTTTTCAAAATCTTTTCTTTTTTTAAAATACCAACTTTATCAAAATTCTTGATTATTTCGAAATCATGACTTTTTTTAAATTCCAAATTTTGTTCGAAATACCAACCTTTTCATAATCTTGACTTTTATTTAAAAACTCAACATTTTCAAAAACCCTAGAATTTTTGAAATTTAAATATTTTTAGAATTATGAAATTCTATCTTTTTCTAAAATTGTAAATTCTTTAAAATCTTAATTTTTTTCAAATTCACAACTTTTTGGTAAACAATGACTTTTTTAAAATCATGACATTCAAAAATCCAGATTTTCTAGAAAATCTAAATTATTCAAACTCTCAACATTTTTTGAAAATCCATATATTCTAAAAAAGTTGAGATTTTTAAAATGAAATTGGACTAAAACGGACACCCAAAGGACAAGTTATGACATTTTCAAGTTCTTATTAATTTTGGTACATCACGACATTTCTGATAACTTCATTCTTTTGAGATTATAACTTTTTAGAAAATCCCAACTTTCTCGAAATTCGCATCTATTTAAAAAATCACTACATTTTTAAATTTTTTAAAATCTCATCTTTTAAAAAATTCTAATTTTTTTTGAAAATGGCAAATTTTTCATAAATCTGGACTTTTTCAAAAATCCAAACTCTTCAAAAATCCCAACTCTTTTTAAAATCCCATCTTTTCAATTATCATGTCTTTTTTGAAATATTCATTTTTCGCAAACCCCAACTTGTTTGAAAAGTTGAACATTTTTAAAGTCCTAACATTTTTTAAATCTTGATGTTTTCAAAAATAACAACTTTGGTTAAAATTGAAACTTTTTCAAAAGTCCTGGCTTTTTTGAAAATCTTAAGTTTTTTTAAAATACTGACTTTCTAAAAAATCTTGACATTTTTAAAATCCGAAGTTTTTCTAAATACGAACTTTTTCTAAATCTAACTATTTCAAGGTTTCTAAGTCGAGGGTTTAGGGAATAAGGCTTAGAGCTAAGGATTCAGGGTTCAGAGTTTAAGGTTGAGTTTCAGTGTTAAGTGTTTAGGGTTAGGATTTAGGGTTCAGGTTTTAGGGTTTGGGATTCGATGTTTATAGTTGAGGGTTTTGCATTTAGGGTTTAGGGCTCATGGTTTACGATTGAGGGTTTAGTATTTAGGATTTATCATTTAGGTTTTAAGGTTTAAAACTCAAAATTTAGGGTTTAGGAGCAATTGGAGCTTAAGCTTTAGTGTTTATAGGATACAGGACTCAGAGTTTAGGGTTTACGATGTAGGGGTCATGGTTTAGGTCTCAATGTTCATTGTTGAGGATCCATGGCTCATGGTTTGACGTTATGAGTTTAGAGTTTAGGTCTCTAGGTAAAGAGTTTTAGGGTTTAGGGTTTTTGCTTAGGGCTCAAGGTTCAAGTTATATGGTTTAAGGTTTAGGGTTAGGTTTAAGGATTTTAGGGTTCAATGTTTAGGGTTTAGAGTTTAAGGCTCAGTGTTAGGGGCTTAGGGTTTAGTGTTTAGGCTTCATGACTCAGGGATCAATGTTTAGGGTTTATGGATTTAGAGTTTAGATTTTATGATTTAGGGATTTTGGTTTAGGGTAAAGGATTCATTGTTACGGGTTTATGGCTTAAGGTTTAGGATTTAGGGTTTTAGGCTTAGTGTTTAGGATGTTGGGGTTTAGAGTTTAGTGTTTACGACTTTTGTTTCAAAAACTAGGGTTTAGGGTTTATGGGTTGTGATTTTGAGAAAGTCACGATTTCAAAAATATCTCGATTTTGAAACTTTTAGGATTTTGAAAAAGTCGTGATTTTCAAATTGTATGTTTTTTCAAAGATTTTCAAAGTGATAAAGTGATGAAGTTAAAAAGTTCACAATTTTTTAAAAACTCGTGATTTTTTAAAAATTCATAATTTTCGAAAAAGTTTCAATTTTATAAAAAGTTGGAATTTTGAAAAAGTAAATATTTTTAAAATGTTAGGATTTTTAAAAAAAAAAGGATATTCAAAACAATTGGCATTTAAATATCTCTTCAGTTTTTTAATTCCTCACTTATTTTAAAATTGCACCTTTTTCAAAATCTTTTCTTTTTTGAAAATCCCAACTTTCTTAAAATTCTTGGTTTTTTCACAGTCATGACTTTTTTGACATCCTGATTTTTGTTCGAAATCCCAAGATTTTCATAATCCTAACTTTTTTGAAAATTTCAACTTTTTCAAAAACCCTAAAAATTTTGAAATTCAAACTTTTTTAGAATAATGAAATTCTATCTTGTTGTAAAATTGTAAATTCTTTAAAATCTTTTTTTTTTCAAATTGACATCCATTTGGAAAATAATGACTTTTTCAAAAATAATGACATATTTAAAATTCCAGAATTTCTTGAAAATATGAATTATTTAAACTCTCAACATTTTTTTCAAAATCCTGATATGTTAAAAAAAATTAGAATTTTGAAACACGTGGTTTAATAATAAGGACTCAAATGGACACCTGGAGCACAAGTTATTAAATTTTCAAGTTCCTGATAATTTTGGCGGATCACTACATTTTTAAAATCTTAAATCCTTTGAGATTATAATTTTTTGAAAATCCTAACTTTTTTTAAAATCACAACTATTTCAAAAATCAAAACTATTTCAGGAATCCGAACCTTTTAAATTTTTTTGAATCACCTAAAATCGTAACTTAATAAAAATTTCGAATTTTTTAAAAATCCTTACTTTTAAAAAAAAATTGAAAAATCACAATTATGAAAAATCAGGATTTTTATGAATATCCTGACTTATTCAAAAATCTCAAGTTCTTAAAAAATCTTGATGTCAAAAAATCCCAATATTTTCGAAAATGTTGAATTTTTGGAAACTCTTGACTTGTCCAAAATCCTAACTTTTTCGAAAATCTTCACTTTTAAAAAATGAGCACTTTTTTGAAAATCACAAATTATTTTAAATCCTGTATTTTTAAAAATCATAATTTTATTGAAAAGCCAACTCTTTCAAAAAAACTCAACTCTTCAAAAATGTGAAAAGCCCAACTCTTTTGAAAATCCCAACTTTTCATAAATCCTTACTTTTTTGAATTATTCATTTTTAAAAAATGCCAACTTGTTTGAAAATCTGAACATTTTTAAAATCCCAACATTTTTTAAATCTTAATGTTTTCAAAAATAAGATTTTGTTTAAAATTGTGACTTTTTCGAAAGTCGTGAATTTTTTACAATCCTCAAGTCTTTGAAAAACCTGACTCTTTAAGAAAAATTGACTTTTTTAAAATACCAAGTTTTTCAAAATACTAGATTTTTCTAAATCAAAATATCTTAAGGTTTCTAGGTTGAGGGTTAAAAGGTTCAGGGCTTATGGTTCGGGGTTCATGGTTTAGGATTTAGGGTTTAGGCTTCATAGCTAATGGATTAGGGTTAAGGGTTTATGGTTTAGGGTTTGGGTTTAGAGTTTAGGTATTATGATTTAGAGATTTTGGTTTATGGTTTATGCATGAGGGTTTAGGGTTTAAGGTTTACAATTGAGTGTTAAGGGTTTTTTATGTTTATGGTTTAGGATTTATTGTTTAGGGCTTAATGTTTAGGATGTTAGGGTTAAGGATTTAGTGTTTACGACTCAGGTTTCAGGTTTTACGAATTAGGGTTTAGGGGTCGCGATTTTTAAACAGTCACGATTTCAAAAATATCCTAATTTTGAAATAGTTAGGATTTCAAAAGTTTCTTTATTTTCAAAGATTTTAAAAGTGATTAAATCATGAATTTAAAAATTTCACAATTTTTAAAAAACTCATGATTTTTGAAAAATTCGTAACTTTCGAAAAAGTCGTGAATTTATTAAATTTAGGAATTTTTAAAAATTAAATATTTTGAAAATGTTATGAGTTTAAATAAAATTTGGATATTCAAAATCCAATTGTGATTTAACTTTAGTTTTATAATTCCTGATTTATTTGAAAATTGCTCGTTTTTTAAAAATCTTGTCTTTTTGAGAATCCTAAATTTCTCAAAAATCTTGGCTTTTTCGAAATCACGACTTTTTTGAAATCCCAATTTTTGATCGAAATCCCAAACTTTTCATAATCCTAAGTTTTTTGAAAATCTAAATTTTTTCAAAAACCCTAAAAAAATTTAAATTTGAACTTTTTTATAATTAAGAAATTTAATCTTTTTCTAAAATTTCAAATTCTTTAAAAATCATGACATATTCAAAAATCTAGAATTTTTGGAAAATCTAAATTATTTAAACTCCCGATTTTTTTTGAAATTTCTGATATTTTTAAAAAGTTTAGATTTTTGAAACATGTGGTTTAAAGAAAAGGACTCAAACGGACACCCGAAACATAAGTTATGACCTTTTCAAGTTCCTGTTAATTTTTAAAGTCCAAAGGTTTTTTAAATCTGAAGTTTTTTAAAATCCTAAATTTTTCAAAAATTTTGGCTTTTTAAATATCACAAGTTTTTCAAAATTTAACTATATTAAGGTTTCTTGGTTGAGGGTTTAGGGCTCAAGGGATTTCATGTTTTGGGTTTAGGTTTTTGGGCTCAGGATTTAGGGTTTAGGGTTTATTGTTTAGGGTTTAGGAATTAGGACCCAGGGGATCAGGGTTCAGGGTTTAGGGTTTAGTGTTTAGGCTTCATGGCTTAAGGATTAGTAGGGTTTAGGGATTAGTTTTTTATGATTTAGGGATTTGGGTTTATGGTTTATGGCTGAGGGTTTAGGATTGAGTGTTAAGGGTTTATGGTTTAGGATTTAGGGTTTTGGGCTTAATGTTTAGGATGTTGGGGTTTAGGGTTTAGTGTTTTTACGACTGAGGGTTTTAGGAGTCGTGATTGTGAAAAAGTATTTGATTTACTCAAAAACTCATGATTTTTTAAAAAAAACCTCTTGATTTTTAAAAATTCGTAATTTTGGAAAAAGTTGTGATTTTATAAAATGTTGGAATTTTGAAAAAGTAAAGATTTTAAAAATGTTAGGATTTTCAAAAATATTAGGTTATTCAAAACAGTTGGGATTAAAAAATCTCTTTAGTTTTTTAATTCTTGATTTATTTGAAAATTGCACTTTTTTAAAAATCTTGTCTTTTTTTAAAATCCCAACTTTTTCAAAATTTATGGCTTTTTCGAAATCATGAATTTTTTGAAATCCCAAATTTTGATAAAAATCCCAACCTTTTCAGAATCTGTACTTTTTTAAAACTGTCAACTTTTCCAAATACCCTAAAAAAATTTAAATTCAAACTTTTCTAGATTATAACTCTTTTGAAATTATAACTTTTTCAAAAATCCCAACATTCTCAATTTTTAAAAAATCCCTTCTTTTCAAATCCTGACTTTTTTTAAAATGTCGAATTTTCAAAAATCTTGACATTTTCAAAAATCCCGACTCTTCAAAAATGCGAAAAATCCCAACTTTTCTAAAATCCTGGCTTTTTCAAAATATTGATTTTTATAAAACCCCAAATTGTTTGAAAATATGATTATTTTCAAAGTCCCAACATTTTTTTCTTTTCAAACATAACAACTTTGTTTTAAATTGTAACTTTTTTCAAAAGTCTAGACATTTTTTATAATCCTTACTTTTTAAAAAATCTTGAATTTTTGAAAATCCCATGATTTTCAAAATACCAAATTTTCCAAATCTAACTATTTTAAGGTAGCTAGGTTTAGGGTTTAGGGCTCAAAGGATTTATTTAGTGTTTAGGGTTTAGGTTTTTTGGCTCAAGATTCAGGGTTTAGAGATTAGGGATTAGGGCTCAGGGCTCAAGGTTCAAGGTTTATGGTTGAGGTTAAGGGTCTAGGGATCAAGGTTAAGAATTATGTTTTAGGGTTTAGGGTTAGGATTTATGGCTCAGGTTTTAGGGTTTAGGTTCAGGGATCAAGAGGGTTTACAGGTTTAAGAATTAGGTTTTAGGGACTTACTGTTTAGGGCTCATGGTTTACGATATAGGGTTAAGTATTTAGGGTTTAGGAGTAATTATATTTTAAGGTTTAGGGTTTATAGGGTATAGGGCTTAGAGTTTAGGGTTAAGGACGTAGGTGTGGGTTTAGGGTTTAGGTCTTAGTGTTCATGGTTGAGGGTCCATGGCTCAGGGTTCAAGGTTCAAGGTTATGAGTTTAGAGTTTAGGGTTTACGGTTTTGTCTTAGGGCTCACGGTTCAAGCTATTGGGTTTATGGTTTAGAATTAGGACTAAGAATTTAGGGGTCACTATTTAGGGTTTAGGGTTTATGGTTTAAGGTTAGGGGTTTAGATTTTTTATTTTATGATTTAGGGAATTGGGTTTATGGTTTATGGCTGAGATTTTATAGTTTAGGATTCAGTGTTTAGGGTTTATGGTTTAGGATTTAGGGTTTTGGGCTTAGTGTTTAGGATGTTGGGGTTTAGGGTTTAGTGTTAACGACTCAAGTTTTAGGTTTAGGGTTTAGGGTTCTCGATTTCGAAAATGTCATGATTTCAAAAATATCTTGATTTTGAAATAGTTAGGATTTCATAAAAGTCATGATTTTCAAAAAGTCTATATTCTCAAAGATTTTTAAAATGATAAAGTCATGAATTTACAAAATTCATAGTTTTAAAAAGTTGTGATTTTTTAAAAAGTTAGAATTTTGAAAAAGTAATTTTTTTGAAAATGTTAGGATTTTAAAAACAAAAGGATATTGGAAAAAGCTATTCGAAATTTATTTATAAAAAATTATTTATTTTTCAAAAAACAAAAATATTGGAAAAAGCTATTCCTTACTTTATAAAAAATTATTTATTTTTCAAAAAACAGAAATATTAGAAATCCAAATTTTTCGAATATCCTGACTTTTTCAAACATCTTGACGTTTTAAAAATCCCTAAAATTTTACAAAATCTTGAGTTTTTATAAAATCCTGATGTTTTTGCATTTAGGGTTTACGGCTCATGGTTAAATTTTGAGAGTTTAGGGTTTAGGTCTTAGTGTTCAAAAATGTTGGATTTAAAATTTTCTTCTATTTTGTAACTCCCAGCTTATTTGAAAATTGTTCCTTTTTTTCAAAATATTGTTTGTTTTGAAAATCCAAACTTTTTCAAAATTCTTGGCTTTTTTTTGAAATCATGAATTTTTTGAAATCCTAATTTTTGGTCAAAATCCCAACCTTTTCATAAGTCCTAACTTTTTTGGATTCAGTGTTAATGAAATTCTATCTTTTTCTTAAATTGCAGATTACTGTAAAATCATAAATTTTTTGAAATTCTAAACTTTTTCAGAAAATAATGACTTTTTCAGAAATCATGACATTCAAAAATTAAAAAAATTCAGGAAAATCTAAATTATTCAAATGGCTTGAATTTTTTTGAAATTTCTAATATTCTAAACAAGTTGAAATTTTTGAAACATGTGATTTCAAAATAAAAACAAACTCAAACAGACACTCGGAACACAAGTTAAGACCTTTTTCGTTACATTTTTGAAATATTGACTTTTTTGAGATTATAACTTTTTCAAAAATAGCAACTTTTTCAAAAATCGCAACTATTTCAAAAATCACGACGTTTAAATTTTTTTAAATCTTGATGTTTTCAAAAATAAACACTTTATTTAAAATTGCAACTTTTTCAAAAGTCGTGACTTTTTTGAAAGTCTCAAGTTTTTGAAAATCCTGAATTTTTTAAAATTCCAAGTTTTTCAAAATACCAACTTTTTCAAAATCTAACTATTTTAAGGTTCCCTGTTGAGGGTTTAGGTCTTAGAGGATTTAGTGTTTAGGGTTTAGGTTTTTGGGCTCAGGATGCAAGGTTTAGTGTTTAGGGTTTGGGGATTATGGCTCAAGGGTTCAGGGTTCAGGGATCAAGTTTTAGGGTTTAAGAATTAGGTTTTAGGTTCAAGGTTTTGGGGTTAAGGGTTTAGGGTTTAGGGTTAGCATTTAGGGCTCAGGTTTTAGGGTTTGGGGTTCAAGGTATATAGTTGATGGTTTTGCACTTAGGGTTTAGGGTTTAGGGCTCATGGTTTATGATTCAGGGTTTAGTATTTAGGATTTAGCATTTACGATTTTAGGGTTTAAGACTCAGAATTTAGGGTTTCTAAGGTATATGGCTCAGAGTTTATGGTTTAGGGCGTACGGGTCAGGGTTCAGGGTTCAACTCTCAGTGTTCATTGTTGAGGGTCCATGGCTCAGGGTTCAAGATTCGGGGTTATGAGTTTAGGGTTTAGGGTTTTGTCTTAGGGCTCATGATTCAACATAGGGTTTAGGGTTAGCCCTAAGGCTTTAGGGTTTACTGTTTAGGGTTATGGTTTATGGTTAAAGGTATCAGGTTTAGAGTTTATGTATTACGATTTAGGTATTTGGGTTTATGGTTTATGGCTGAGGTACAAGATATAGTATTCAATGTTAAGGGTTTTGTGTTTATGGATTAGGATTTAGGGTTTTGAACATAGTGTTTAGGATGTTGGGGTTTAGGGTTTAGTATTTACGACTCAGGTTTAAGGTTTTAGGGTTGAGGGTTTAGGGGTTGCGATTTTGCAAAAGTCATGATTTCAAAAATATCCCAATTTTGAAAAAGTTAGGATTTTGAAAAAGTCATGATTTTCAAAGTTTGATTTTTCAAAGTCATGATCATTTAAAAAAATTCATAATTTTTAATAGAACTTGTGATTTATTTAAAAATTCATAATTTTAAAAAAAGTCACGATTTTATAAAATTTTGAATTTTGAAAAATCTAACGATTTTGAATATGTTAGCATTTAAAAAAAAAGGATATTGAAAAGACATGGGATTTTAAAATATCTTCAGTTTTGTAATTCCTGACTTATTTGAAAATTACACCTTTTTTAAAAATCTTTTCTTTTTTGGCAATCCCAACTTTCTAAAAATTCTTGGCTTTTTCAAAATCACGAATTTTTTGAGATCCTGATTTTTGTTCGAAATCCCAAGCTTTTCATAATTGTCACTTTTTTGAAAATTATCAACTTTTTCAAAACCCCTAAATTTTTTAAAATTCAAACATTATTAGAATTATGAAATTCTATCTTTTTCTATTATTGTAAATTCATTAAAATCTTTTTTTTGAAATTCACAATTATTTGAAAAATAATGACTTTTTCAAAAATCATGACATATTTAAAAATCTAGAATTTCTAGAAAATATGAATTTACTTAAAACTCTTGAATTTTTTTTTAAAATCTTGATATTTTTCGAAAAGTTCTATATGAAATGGTTTAAAAAAAAGGACTCAAATGGACACCCAGAGCAAATATTATGACATTTTCAATTTTTTGCTAATATTGGCGCATCACTACATCAAAGTTGAGTTTTTGGAAACATAAGAAAGACTCTTTTGAGATTATATTTTTTTTGAAAATCCCATTTTTTTCAAAATTCACAACTATTTCTAAAATTGCAAAGTTTTCGAAAATCCAAACTTTTTCAGAAATCCCAACTTTTAAACAATTTACAAATTTTCTAAAATCTGAACTTTTATAAAAAAAATGTTGACTTTTTGAAAAATCCAAATTTAAAAAAAAAAAAAAAAAATTCAAAAATCAAAAATTTTTCTGAAATATCGTGCAATTTTTTGAATATCCTGACTTCCTTCAAAAATCCTAAATTTTTCAAAAATCTTAGAATTTTAAAAGTCCAAAGATTTTCCAAAAGCTTCACTTTGTTTGAAAATCCTTAGTTTTCAAAAATCTTAACTTTTTGAAAAATCTTCACTTTTAGAAAATGTCCCCAAGTGTTTCAAAAATACTGACTTTTAAAAAATTACAACTTTGTTTGAAATTGTGACTTTTTCAAAAATCTCAAGTTTTTCAAAAAATCTGGACTTTTTCAAAAATATCAATTTTTGAAAAATCCCAAGTTTTCTGAAAATCCTGAAGATTTTCAAAGTCCTAATTTTTTTTAAATCTCAAGTTTTCAAAATACCAACACTTTGTAAAAATTAGCTAACTATTTTAAATAATCTATTGAGGGGATTTTGAAAGTGTCAGGGTTCTAGGTTTTTGGGCTCATTTTCTGGGTTTAATGGTTTAGGATTTTTGACTTAGGGCTCAAAGTTTTAGGGGTTAGGGTTTATTAATTTTTCAAGGAGTCGTGATGTTTTAAAGGTTTCAGGGTTCAGGGTTTAGGGGTTTAGGGTTTAGGGTTAGGATTTAGGTCTCAGGTTTTAGGGTTTGGGATTTAAGGTTGAGGGTTTTGTACATAGGGTTTAGGGCTCATGGTTTAAGATTGGGTTTAGTATGTAAGATTTAGCATTTAGCATTTAGCATTTAAGATTCAGAATTTAGGGTTTAGGATTAATTAGAGCTTAAGGTTTTGGGGTTTATAGGGTACAGGGCTCAAAGTTTAGGGTTCAGGGATTAGGGCTTACGGGTCAGGGTTTAGGGTTTAGGTCTCACTGTTCATTGTTGATGGTCCATGGCTCAGGGTTCAAGGTTAGGGGTTATGAGTTTAGGGTTTAGGGTTTCTGGATTTGGCTTAGGGCTTGCAGTTCAAGGTTTAGGGTTTATATTTTAGGGTTATGAATAGTTTAAGCATTTAGACTGTTTAGGGTTCAGGATTTAGGCTCAGGGTTCAGGGTTTATTGTTTAGGGCTTAGTGATTAGGGTTTAGGCTTCATGGCTTAGGGATCAAGGTTTAGTGTTTTTGTTTTATGATTTGGGGTTTAACGTTTAGGTATTACAATTTAGGGATTTTGGTTTATGGTTTATGGAAGAGGGTTTAGGGTTTAGGATTCAGTGTTAATGGTTTTGTGTTTATGGTTTAGGATTTAGGGTTTTGGGCTTAGTGTTTATGATATAGGGGTTTAAACTTTAGGGTTTAAAGTTTAGTTTTAATAGTTTTAGTGTTAAGATGTAGAGGGGTCGCGATTAAATTTTTCAAAAATTCCTGAATTTTGAAAAAGTTAGGAATTTTGAAAACCTTGATGATTTTTAAAATCCAAGTCTGTATTTTCAAAGATACATGAATTTTTTGAAATCCATGAACTTTTTCAAAAGTTCATAAAATTTTCAAAAACTTATTAACTTTTTTAGAAAATCGCTACTTTTTCAAAAAATCGCGACTTTTTTATAAAGTTGGAACTTTTTCAAAATCCTAAAAAAATTTTCAAAACTATTGGGATTTTTTAGAATAAAATACTACTATTTCAAAATAGTTGGGAACTATTTAAAATCCTGTCTTAGTTTTGTAAAAATCACTGAACTTATTTTTAAAATCTGCAACATTTTTCTATAATCCTTGTCTTATTCAAAAATCGTAACTTTCTCAAAATTCTCACCTTTTAAAAAAATTGAGTATTTTTGTTCAATATCCTGCAACCTTTTGATAATCCTCTATTTTTGTTAAATCTCAGACTTTTTTTGAAATTCTAAATCTTTTTAAAAAATCCCAAACTTTAATTGAATTATGAAATTCTGAGTATTTCTAAAATGATTGACATTCTTTAAAAAAAAAAATTTTTTTAGAAAACCACGAACTTTTTGGAAAATCCCCAAATTTTTCAAAAATCTAGAATTTTTTGAAAATATAATATAATTCTTGGAAATCTTGACTTTTTTTATTGGAAATCTTGATATTTTAAAAAAGTTGTTATTTTTGAAACATGTGGTTTAAAAAAAAAGACTCAAACAGACACCCGGAGCACAAGTTATGACCTTTCCAAATTCTTGCTAATTTTGGCATATCACTACATTTTCGAAATCTTAACTCTTTCAAGATTATAACTTTTTCGAAAATCCCAACTGTTTTGAAAATCGCAACTATTTCAAAAATCGTGATGTTATCGAAAATAAAAACTTTTTAAGAAATCCCAACCATTTAAAAATACTTGAAGTTTCTAAAATCTCAACTTTATTAAAAATGCCAACTTTTTTTTTAATATTCTTACTTTAAAAAAAAAAAAAATTTAAAAAAAAAATATTAAAAAATCAGGAATTTTTCGAATATCCTGACTTCTTAAACAATCCTAACTTTTTCAAAAATCTCGACATTTTAAAAATCATAACATTTCCCAAAATCTTGAGTTAATTTTTTTCAAAAATAAAAAATATTAAAAATTGGGAATTTTTCGAATATCCTGACTTCTTAAAAAATCCTAACTTTTTCAAAAATCTCGACGTTTTAAAAATCACAACATTTCCCAAAATCCTAATGGTTTAGGGTAATTATTTTAGGGTTGAGGTTCAGGGCTCGGGGATCAAGGTTTAGGGTTTAAGAATTAGTTTTTCGGGTTTAGGATTTTGGGGTTTAGTGTTTATGGTTAGGATTTAGGGTTCAGGTTTTAGGGTTTGGGGTTCTAGGTATACAATTGAGGGTATTGAAGTTAGGGTTAACAAATCATGGTTTACGATTGAGGGTTTACTATTTAGAATTTAGTATTTAGTATTTTAGGATTTAAGACTCATAATTTAGGGTTTATAAGCAATTAGAGCTTGAGTTTTAGGATATAGGGCTCAGAGTTTAGGGTTTAGGGCATAGGGGTCAGGGTTTAGGTCTTATTGTTCATGGGTCCTATGGCTCAGGGTTTGAGGTTCAGGGTTATGAGTTTAAGGTTTAGTGTTTAGGTCTCTAGCTAAAGGTTTAGGATTTAAGGTTTTAGATTAGGGCTCAAGGTTCAAGGTATAGAGTTTAGGGTTTAGGGTTAGGCCTAAGACTTTAGGGGTTAACATTTTAGGGTTTAAGGTTCAGGGTTAGGGATTTAGGGTTTAATGTTTATAGTTTAAGGCTTAGGGTTTAGGGTTTAGGATAAATTGCTAAGGGATTAGGGTTTATGGTATAAGGTTTCATGTAGTGCCCACATTTTACACACCCAAATACAACAGTAAAATACCAGGATAATTTTTTTTTTGACTTACATTGTTCACTACACACAACACAGTAAGGGCTCCAAGTACAGAACTCGACTCACATACGATAACCACATAAGTCATCGACTCCCATAGACCCATGAAAATGACATAGGTATGTCGATGCCACACTTTCCCAATGAACAACTACTAGCAATGACCCAACCACAAGAAACGTGACTTTAAGAACGACGAACCCACAACACATCATTACTTTAAATGTATTGTAGTTACGATTCACATTCCAAGAACATTACTATGTAAGCATAATTTTCTCCCTTTTTCCACCTACATGTTCATAAAATTCATTTCACATTCCACTTATTCAACCATTTAATTTTTGTTGTTTACCCTTATGACAATCTTCATAACTTACATGAGTATTTTCCATATTTCAAATTTCATAAAAAATTCTAATTCTCCCATTCTTATGCTAAGATTGTGCTTCCCAAAATACTTATCCAAAGTTTAGAATTTAACCTTGCTACACAAGTGAATCTAACGTGATGACAAGACGAAATCTTGGGATTGAGGGAGACATTGATACGAAATAGCTTTTTCCCCAAGAACATCCATCAATCACGGAATAGTTATTTCACTACCATTATTATTATAGTTCAATAACTTGTTGAATTCCAAATTTGATTTTTATATGTATATCTTTTGTTTTCTCCACGTTTGGTCACACTAAGGTAAATTATATTCTTTGCAATGCTTGAAAAAGTTTAATTAAGTTATAAGGACTCCAAGATTGACCTTAATCCTAATCTCTAATCTCGTGTGCAACATTATATGATATGCTCTTACATCACACACTAAGGTCTCGTTCTTAGCATCGTCTTAAAACTAAAGAGTTATGACAGCACTTGTATGACATCTTAAGGAAGTACATGGTTAGAAGCATATAAAATACACATGAACACAAGTGATCTATGTTCACGAAGATCCAATATCTTTGCATTACACGATTCCGCATAAGCAATATTCTTTATTCCTTAATGCCATAAAATGACATAACAAGGGATTAAGGGACAAGATTACAATTTCTAAGGTTCTCTAGAATCAGTATCTTTCAACTCAATTTCGTATGCAAGGAGTTAAATTATAGTTTTCTACCCACAAGATAACTTTCTAATCCACTAGGGTTTAATTAATTTCCAATTTTGTTACTTAGGGTTTTACGCTCTATTATAGATTAGAATAAGATTCAAAACATATCCACCCTAAAACTCTCCGTAAAAGATCAAACACTATATTGTCACTAGCCAAGGATAAGACATAGAGCAACTATATCACGATCTCTAATTATGTCCTTTCTATTCAACAGGGATTTCATTCGATGGGGCAAGAATTTACTTTTAAATCTATCCTCGAAAAACACAAGGTAATCCATTAGGATACGGGGAGATGGTTAGCTCTACTAACTCCAGGTCAAGTTTGGCTGTGTTGCTCCTATGTGTCTGGTTTATGTCGATGTCACTAAACGTACCTACTAAGATGATAAACCCCTTTTTTGGGATCTTATTTGCCTAACACTTGGATGTTCCATCAAGTGCAAAGTTTAAGTTCGTTCTACGGTTTTAAATTTCCTATGTGGTAAAAAGGATCACACATGCAGGCAAGCTATGCACGAGTATTTTATTAGGGTTGAGTGTTTCCATATAAAAAAGACTCTTTATTACGTTTGCAAGGTAAGAAAATAACCCAGTAATTAATTTAATCATTTATTGAATGATGAAAAAGTACTACAATATATTAATTTCAATTTCATTTACTATATATATATCCAATCTTTTTTTTGCCATACACAACTAAGAATCAAATTGAACCAGTGAATTAGATGCACATTTCCTAAGATATCCCTAAAACTAGCATCTCATACATATTAAAAAATTTCAAACATAAATTTTCAGTAACAAGAGACTACATTATACAGTTATTCATTTTGCAATGAATGTAAAAATTTCAATAATAATAATTAAATTACACATTACTTTTTTTGTCATCATTCTTCCATCCGGTAAAACCCACGTGAGCATGATATCAACGATAATTCACTGGCATGGCATCCACCCTAACCAATCATAATTATCATTTTTTAGTTTCCCATTTACATCTGACAACAAAGACATCATGGGTTTTCTTAGTTTTAAAACTTTTACTTTAATATATATATATATATATATATATATAATATATATAGATATATATATATATAATATATATATATATATATAATATATATTATATATATATTCTTTGTTTTATAACTAAATAAAATAAAAACCCTAAACGAAGTAAAAATAATATAAAGCACAATTAATGATGAATCGCCATATTCATACAAACTCACAAATTTTTCAATAATAATAATATAATAATAAATAATCACACCTCAACAATCATAAACTATGAATATTATTAGAAATATTATTTTTAAATTTACGCTAAAACAATAATAATAAGTTATTAATCCTATTAATGGCGACGACCAAGTATAACTACAGAGGTTGGGAGGAAGTAGAAGGGTGGGGGAGCCACGAACTTAGAAACCAGATTTCCTTTAAACCGGATAGTTGTCTATGATGCTACGAGCTTCACAATTTGGGGTGTCGACAATGACCCGAAAGGCAAGGAGAGGGAAGGTGGAAAATCTTCACTGCAACCTAGACAAGGTCAACAACAGTCAACAAAAGCACACGCACACAAGTCTCCTAAGCTTAGCAACAAGGTCGTCATGCCAAAGACTGGGGGAACATCAAATGGGGCATTACATTTCGGGTTAGAGTATAGGTTTTCTGATTTAGGGATTTAGGGTTTAGATTTTATGCTTAGGGCTCACGGTTCAAAGTATAGGGTTTACAATTTAGGGTTAGGCCTAAGTCTTTAGGGTTTAAGGGTAAGGGTTAGGGCTTTAAGGTTTATTGTTTAGGTTTTATGGCTAGGGGTTTAGGCTTCATGCGATTTTGCAAAAGTCATGATTTCAAAAATATCCCAAGGTTTGAAAAAGTTTAGGAGTTTGAAAAAGTCATGATTTTGAAAGTGATAAAGTCATGAATTTAAAAAGTTTCATACGATTTTTAATAGAACTTGGGATTTTTTAAAAAATTCGTAATGCTTAAAAAAAGTCACGGATTTTAGTGTGATTTTGAATTTTGGGCTTAAAGTAACGATTTTGAATATGTTGGGGTTTAAAGAGTTTAGCGTTATATGAAAAGACATGGGATTTCAAAATATCTTCAGTGTTGTAGGGTCCTGACGGTCATGATTTTGAAAAAGTCACCTTTTTTAAATATATCCTTTCTTCTTTTGGCACACTCCCGACTTTCGAAAAAGTCGTGGCTTTTTCAAAAAGTCACGAATATTTTTGAGATCCTGATTTTTGTTCGAAGTGATAAGGTTTTCATAATTGTCAGTATTTTTGAAAAGTTCAACAATTTTTCGAAAACACTCGTGACTTTTTCAAAATTCATACATTTTTGAAATAATGAAATTCACGATCTTTATCTGAAAGTTGGTAAATTCTTGAAAAACTAAAGATTTCGTAAATTATTGATATTTTGGAAAATATTGACTGTTTCAAAACATAATGACATATTTAAAAATCTAGACACCCCTAGAGCATATGAGTTCCTTATTACTCTTGACTTTTTTTTACCCATCGGGATATTTTAAAATATGTGGATTTAACCAAAAGGATCTTGCATAGGATGGAAACCCAGAGTCAAATAGGTATGACATTTTCAAGGGCTTTGCTAATATTGGTGCATCACTACATCAAAGTTGAGCTTTTGGAAACAGTAGAAAGACTCTTTTGAAGATTATATTTTTTTTGAGAATGCCATTTTGTTCAATATTGGCAACTGATTTCTAAAATTGCTAAAAGTTTTCGAAAATCCAAACTTTTTCAGAACTCCGCAACTTTTAAGGAATTCGTAAATTCTAAAATCTGAACTTTTATAAAAAAAATGTCCGACTTTTTTGAAAATCCATACTTAAAAAATCAGAGAAAAGAATTCAAAAGATCAAAAATATTAGACCCGTAGGCCCAGAATTTTTTGAATATCCTGACTTCTTCAAAAAATGGCTAAATTGTTCAAAAATCCCCAGATATTAAAAGTCCAAAGATTTTCCAAAAGCTTCACATTGTTTCAAAATCCTTAGTTTTCAAAAATCTTAACCTCCTGTGACAAATCTTCACTTTTAGATAATGTCAAGTGTTTCAAAAATACTGCATATCTTTCAAAAATAAGAAAAGCCCAGGGCTTTCGAAATATCTACAAATTTTCAAAAATCTGGACTTTTTAAAAGATATCGGCCTTTTGACCCACTGCCAACTGGTTTGAAAATCTGAAAATTTTCAAAGTCCTAACATTATTTAAATCTTGATGTTTTCAAAAATAAACACTTTGTTTAAAATTGCAACTTTTTGAAAACTCATTACTTTTTTGAATGTCTCAAGGTTTAGGGCTTAGGGAATTTTCTGTTCAGGGTTTAGGTTTTTTGACTCAGGATCTTCAGAGTTAGGGGTTGGGGATTAGGGCTCAAGGCTCGATGTTCACGGTTCAGGGTTCAGGGTTCATGGTTTAGGGATCAAGGTTTAGGATTTAGGGCTCAGGTTTTAGGGTTTGAAGGTTCCGAAGGTTTATAATTGAGGGTTATTGCATTTAGGATAAAGACGGATCACCGTTTAGGATTGAGGGTTTAGCATTTATGGATTTCATCAGGGGCATTAACAATGAGAATGATTAGAGCTTCTAAGGTATATGGCTCAGAGTTTCCCGCTTCTAGGGCGTAGGGGTCAGGGTTCGTGGTTCAGCTCTCAGTGTTGAAGATTTTGGGTTATGAGTACAGGGGTTAGGTCCCTAGCTAAAGATTCATTGATATAGGGTTTTTTCCTAGGGCTCACAGTACTTAAGATAGAGTTTAGGGTTAGGCCTACAGGCATCCCTAGGGGTCTCACTCTTTAGGGTTTAGGGTTAGGCCTAGGGCTTTAGGGTTTAGGGGTTATGGTAAAAGCCTTTCAGGATTAGAGTTTAGGTATTACAATTTAGGTATTCTGCCTCTTTATGGTAGAGGTTTAGGGTTTATGATTCAGTGTTAAGGGGTTTATGGATTAGTATAAGGGTCTTTGGACAGAGTGAATAAAACATGTCTGTGATTGAGGTTTTAGCATCCTACGAGGTTAGTTATAAGGTATTAGGGTTTCAGGGTAGAGGTCTCCCGATTATGAAAATGTCACGATTTCAAAAATATCCCAATATTTGAAAAAGTTAGGAATTTGAAAAAGTCATGTATTTTAAAAAAGTTTGTATTCTCAAAGATTAGCAAAGGTGATAAGTGTTCATCAATTTAAAACTTTGGTGCATCACCTTCGTTAAAAACTCATAGCTTTGTTATAAAATTCTGTAATTCCTCGATATCCATGTCTCGATTTTATAAAATTTATAGTTTAGGAAAAGTAAAGATTTTGAACCTGTTACTAATTTTCTACAATATGCACTTTTTTTCAAGATCGTTTCTTTTTAACAGACCAACCTTCAACTGTGGAGAGCTTTCTCAATAAGCAAGGTTCTTGGCTTTGGGAAAAACATGACTTTTTAGAGATCATTTGGGATTTTCTGTCAAAATCCTATAGCTAACAATTTCAACTTTTTCAAAAACCTTAAATTCCTTCTAATTTTTTTGTAATTTTCACTACATTTTTGAAAAACCTTGACTCTTTTTGAGATTCATAATTTTGTTAGAATAATGAAATCCCTATATTTTTAAAAAATTGTACAACCATTCTACAAAATTGTGACATTTTTCGAAAAATTGACAACCATTTAGAAAATCCCATGACATTTTTAAAAAATCCTGAAATTTCTAGAAAATATGGAACTATTATCAAAAATGCACGACTTTTTCGTAAAAAAATCCTTGACTATTTTACAAAAATAAGTTTATATTTTTCAAACAATCGTGGTTTAAAAAAAGGACTCAAATGGACACTCAGAGCACAAGCTATGACATTTTCAAATTTCCTGATACTTGTTGGCAAAAAACTACATCAAAGTTGAGATTTTTCAAACATGTGGCTTCATAAGAAAGACTATTTTGAGGTTATAACTTTTTTAAAAATCACAAACTATTTTCAAAAACCTTGTGACTTTTTCCAAAAATCAAATGTTTTTTCTGAAATCTCAAGTTTTAAAATTTTCTAAAATAGTCAAAAATTGAGATTAAAAAAGAGTCGTGATTTCGAAATAGGGAAGACTTTTGAGAAAGTTGGGATTTTCAAAAAAGACATAAGTTTTAAAAAAATTGTAATTTTCAAATAAGTTGGGAATTACAAAACTGAAGAGATATTTTAAAATCTTGATAGTATTTTGAATAATCGAGATTTATTGAAAATCCTATATTTTTGAAAATCTCCAACTTATTTTGAAAATATCCACCTTTTTTAAAATAATGACTTTTTTCAAAATATTCATGGTTAAAAAATCACGAGTTTTCTAAAAATTCTGAACTTTTTAAATTCACGACTTACTCACTTTAAAAATGTTTGAAAATACATCCTTTTTTTAAAATCATGACTTTTTGAAAAGCCTAACTGTTTCAAAATACCAACTTTTTCTAAATCTAACTATTTTAAGCTTTCTAAGTTGAGGGTTTAGAGCTTAGGGGATTTAGTGTTTAGGGAATAGGTTTTTTGGCTCAGGAGAGTTTAGGGTTTAGGCTTAGTTTAGATTAGGGCTCAGGGTTGAGGTTCAGTATTAGGTACTCAGGTTCAAGATTTGAGGGTTCATGATTCGGGGTTCAAGGTTTCAGGGTTTATGAGTTTAGGGTTTTAGGCATTTAGGGTTTATGGGGTTTAGGGTTTAGGGCAATCAAGTTTTAGGGTTTAGTGGTTTATAGGTTAAAGGGTTTAGAGTTTAGGGTTTACAATGGTTTAGGGATTGAGGGTTTAGGTCTCGGTTTATGAGTTGAGGATTTAAGGTGTAGTGGTTAGGGTTTAGGATTTATGAGTTTAGGGAGGCTTTAGGTCTCTAAATAAGATTTAAGGTTTGAGGGTGTTAGAGCTTAGGTTTCACGGATTCAAGTGTAAGGCTTTAAGGGTTCAATGTTTAGGGTTTAAGGTTTAAGGCCTCTTGAGGTTCGGGGTTTAGGGGTTTGGCTTCATGACTTAGGGATAAGTATTTAGGGTTTATAAAAAGATTGAATGTTTGGGGTTTAGAGTTTAGAAAATTTACGATTTAGGGATTTGGATTTATGATTTATGGGTAAGGGTTTAGGGTTTAAAGGATTTATGTTCAGTTTATGGCTTAAGGTTTAGGACTTTTAGAGTTTTGGGCTTAGTCTTTAGGATGTTGAGGTTTAGGGTTTAAAAGTTTACGCATTTTCTCAGAATTCTAGGCTTTTTCAGGTTTTAGGGGTCACGATTTTGATGAAAGTCACTATTTAAAAAATATCCCAATTTTCAAAATAGTTATGCCTTTCTAAAAAGTCATGATTTTCAAAAAGTATGTATTTTCAAACTATTTTGGAAAGTGATAAAGTCATGAATTTAAAAAGTTCACAATTTATTTTAAAAAGTTGACAATTTTATAAAATGTTGGTTTTAGAAAAAGTAAAAATTTGACTCAAACTAGGATTTGTAAAGCAATAAGGATATGTGAAAATTTGGGAATGAAATATCCCTTCTAGTTTGGTAATTCACTCGACATTATTTGAAAATTGCACCTTTTTCAAAATCTTTTCTTTTTTTAAAATCCCAACTTCCTCAAAATTCTTGGCTTTTTTGAAATCTTCATTTTTGTTCGAAATCCTAGCCTTTTTATAATCCTAACTATTTTGAAAATCTCAACTTTCACAAAACCCTATTTTTTTTAAATTCGAAGTTTTTTAGAATTATGAAACGCTAATCTTTTTTTAAAATTGTAAATTCTTTAAAATCCTATTTTTTTTAAATTCACAACTTTTTTGAAAATAATGAATTTTTCAAAAATCCATGACATATTAAAAAAATCCAGAATTTCTATGGAAAATCCAAATTATTCAAACTCCTGACTATTTTTTTGAAATCGTGATATTTTTAAAAAGTTGAGATTTTTAAAACATGTGGTTTCAAAATCAAACGACTCAAACAGACACCAAGAGCACAAGTTATGACCATTTTCAAGTTCCTGGGTTAATTTTATAGTGCATCACTACAGTTTTGAAAGTTTATTCTTTTTAAATCATAACTTTTTCAAAAATCGCAACTATTTCAAAAAATTTGAGGTTATTTTAAAATCAAGGTCTTTTTCAAAAAATCCCAACATTTTTGAAAAATTCACTGACGTTTTCTAAAAGTCTGAACTTTCATCGAAAATGCCGACTTTTTACAGAAATCCTTACTTTTTAAATCTCAGTTTTAGGGGTTTGAAATTTTAGGGCTCTAGAATTTAACAAATATCCTTAATTGACTCAAAAATCCTAACTGTTTAAAAAATCTTTATGTTTTAAAATACCAACATTAAACTTTAGAATTTTTTGAAATTCCTAATATTTCAATTTCCATACTTTTTCAAAAATCTTCACATTTACAAAATCACGACTATTTTGAAAATCTCATGATTTAGGGTTTAATCCCGTCTTATTGATCCTGACTTCTTCGGAAAATGTCATGTTTTTGAAAAATTTATATTTTTAGAAAATCCCAGAATTTTTCAAAAATGTGAACTGCCCACTTTTTCGAAAATATCCTGAATTTTCAAAAATCTTAAGTATTTTTGAAAATATTCATGATTTTACAAAAACCCGAACTTGTTGGAAAATTCAAACATTTTTAAAAGTCCCATACAAGTCATTAAATCTTGATGTTTTTGTAAATAAACAATTTGTTCAAAATTGCATTTTTTAAAATGTCAAGTTTTTCCAAAATTTTGAGTTTTCAAAAATCCCAAGTTTTTCAAAAACCCTTCTTCTTTTTTGAAATATTCATTAAAATCCCAACATTTTTGAAATCTTAATATTTTCAAAAATATCAACTTTTTTTTTAAATTACAACTTTTTAAATTGTCAAGGTGGCTTTTTTTAGGGTTAGGATTGAGGGCTCGGGTTAGACATTTATGGTTGAAAATCTTCGACATTTATGGTTGAAAATTTAGGCTCAAGTTTTTCTAAATACCATTTAGAATTTTCCAAATCTAATTATTTTAAGATTTTTAGGGATTATGGCTCAGGGTTCAGCATGGTTGATCAAGTTTTAGGGATCAAGTTTGGGGTATGGCTCAGGTTTACTGTTTGAGGGTTTGACGTTTTTGGTTGAGGGTTTAGGGCTCTTGGTTTACGATTAAGGGTTTAGTATTTAGGATTTAGTGTTATTTTAGGGTTTAAGACTCAGAATTTAGAGTCTTATAAGCTATTAGGGATTAAGGTTTAGTGTTTATAGTGGTATAGGGTCCATTAGAGTTTACGATTTAGGGGCGTATGCATCAGGGTTTAGGTTTATGGTCTCAATGGCCTAGGAATCAAGTTTCGGGGTTATGAGTTTAGGTTTTAGGGTTTAGGTCTCTAGTTTAAATGTTTAGGGTTCAGGGTTTTAGCTTAGGGCTCATAATTCAAGGTATAGAGGGTTTTAGGGTTTATGTTTTAGGCCTAAGGCTTTAGGGTTCAGGTTTTAGGGTTTAATGTTTAGGGTTTATTGATTTAGGGTTTAGGGTTTAGGTTTATGGTGAGGGTTTAGGGATTTAGGGTTTAAGGGTTTATGGTTTATGGTTTTGGATTTAGCTGTTTTTTAGGGCTTAGTGTTTAGTGTTTATGACTCAAGTTTTAGGTTTTAGGGTTCGTGATTATAAAAAAGTCAAGATTTCAAAAATAGTTTAAGATGTTAGGGTAACAGTTTTACATTTACGAAAACCTCAAGATTTTAAAGTGAATTTTGTATTTTTAAAGTGATCAAGTCATGAATTTCAAAAATTTCTAAATTTTCAAACAGCTTAGGGACTTTTTAAACAAGTCAAGATTTTCAAAAAAAGTCACGATTTTATAAAAAGTTGGAATTTTGAAAAAGTAAAGATTTTGAAAATTTTAGGATTTAAAAAAAAACTAGGATATTCAAAATAGTTGGGATTTAAAAATCTCTTAAGTTTTGTAATTCTTGACTTATTTGAAAATTGCACCTAATTTTCAAAATCTCGTCTTTTTTGAAAATCCCCCTTTCTCAAAATTTATGGCTTTTTCGAAATCATGACTTTTTGAAATCCCAACCTTTTCATAATCCTGACTTTTTTTTTTAAATCTCAACTTTTTCAAAAACCCTAAATTTTTTTAAATTAGAAACTTTCTTAGAATTATGAAATTCTATCTTTTTCTAAAATTTTAAATTGCTTAAAATCCTAAAAACATTTAAATTCACAAACTTTTTGGAAAATAATGACTTTTTGAAAAATCATGACATATTCAAATTTCCAAAATTTTCTGTAAAATCTAAATTATTCAAACTCTTGACTTTTTTTTGAAAATATTGATATTTTTTAAAAATGAGATTTTTGAAACATGTGATTTCAAAAAAATAATGGACTTAATTGGACACCTAGAGCACATGTTATTACCTTTTCAAGGTGCTGCTAATTTTGGCGCATCACTACATTTTTGAAATCTCGACTATTTTGAGATAATAACTTTTTCAAAAATCGCTAACTATTTCAAAAATCGCTACTATTTATAAAATCATGATGTTTTCGAAAATCAAACTTTTACAGAAATCCTAACTTTTTAAAAGTTCCTGAATTTCCTAAAATCTCAACTTTATAAAAAATGTCGATTTTTTTTAAAATTCGTACTTTTTTAAAAATTTATTATTTTTCAAAAATCACAAATATTAAAAATTGGGACTTTTTAGAATATCCCGACTTATTCAAAAATCTTGACGCTTTAAAATTAGGATATTCAAAAAAATTGGGATTTAAAAATCTCTTTAGTTTTGTAATTCCTGACTTATTTGAAAATTGTACCTTATTTTATAAATCTTATCTTTTTTGAAAATCATGACTTTTTTTATTCTCCAATTTTTGTTCGAATCCCAACCTTTCCATAATCCTGACTTTTTTTAAAATCTTGACTTTTTCAAAAATGCTAAATTTTTTGAAATTGGAACTTTTTTAGAATTATGAAATTCTATCTTTTTCTAAATTCCTGAGTCTTCAAAAATATGAAAAATCCCAGCTCTTTTGAAAATCGTAACTTTTTAAGACCTTGATGTTTTCAAAAATAACTTTGTTAAAATTGCAATAATTCTTGACTTTTTAAAAAATCTAGACTTTTTGAAGATCCGAGTTTTTAATGGTACCAACCTTTTCCAAATCTAACTATTTTAAGGTTTCTACTTTGAGAATTTAGGATTTTGGGCTTAGGATTCGGGGTTTAGGGTTTAAAGTTGACGTTTAGGGTTCAAGGATCAAGGATAAGGGTTTAGAGTTTAGGGTTAGGATTTTGGGATCAGGTTTTAGGTTTTGGGGTTCGAGGTCTACAGTTGAGGGATTTGCATTTAGGGTTTAGGGCTCATGGTTTTTGATTGAGGGCTTAGTATTTAGGATTTAGGGATTCATGGTTCGAGGGTTTGGAAAACTCAATGAGTTTAGGGTTTAGGAGCAATTAGAGCTTAAGTTAGAGATTTAGGGCATTCAAAAAGTTTAGTCTCAGTATTTTGAAAAAGTGGGATTCATGGCTCTCCAGGTTTCAAAAAAGTTCAAGGTATGATTTTAAAAAGTTAAGATTTTAAGGACTCTAAAGATTAAATGTTGGGATTTTGCGACAAAGATGGCTCGTGGTCTTCCACGTAAAAGTGTTAGGCCATTAAGGCTTTAAAAAGTTGTCTATTTTTGCCAAAAGTAAAAACGCTTGAGGATTATGGCTTCATGGCTCGGGATCATGGTTTAATTTTGAAAAGAAACAATTTAGGTTTTACGTTTTAAAACGATTGCGGGTTTATCCGGTATATAGGAAGTTTAGCATTGACAACTCAATTTGAGATGTTATTTATTTTAGGGTCATGTAGTAACGGATTTTAAAAAGTTTCTCGATTTTCAAAAAAATTATGTTCACATTTAAAAAATTCTAAAATTTGAGCGCGATTTTCAAAGTGATCAAATTGAAGGATATTGGAATACCCAAAAAAGTTCAGCAATTTTTAAAAAGCTCAATATGTTTGGAAAATTTAGTAATTTTGCAAGAGTCACGATTTTATAAAAAGCTGGAATTTTTGACAAAAAAAAATCAAGATTTTGGAAAATGTTAGGATTTTTGAAAAGAAATGATTTAAAATTTTTGAGATTTTCTGAAAAAAGTCAAGATTTTACTAATCAAGTCATGATATTTCGAAAAACAGTCAAGATTTTTAAAATCGAAAAAGTCCCGATTTTTAATATTTCAAATTTCTGATAAAAGTTCCTTGTTTTTAAAACACCTAAGTAATTTTTAAAATAGTCGGCATTGTTGATAAAGTTGAGATTTTAGAAAATTCAGTAAATTTTTAAAAAGATGGGATTTTTGAAAAAAGTTTTGATATACGAAAACGTCGCGATTTTTTAAATAGTTTCAATATTCAAAAAAGTTTGGATTTTTGAAAAAATTATAATCTCAAAAGAGTCAAGATTTCAGAAATGTAGTGATGCACCAAAATTAGAAGGAACTTGAAAAGGTCATAACCTGTGCGCTGGTTGTCTCTTTGAATCCGTTTGATTTTGAAACCATATGTTTAAAAAATATCAACTTTTTAAAAATGTAAGGATTTAAAAAAAAAAGTCGAGAGTTTGAATATTTTAGATTTTTTTTTTAAATCCGTATTTAACATCATTATTTTAAAAAAAGTTGTGAATTATAAAAAAATAGGATTTTAAAGAATTCACAATTTTAGAAAAATAAAGAATTTCAAAAAATTTAAGGTTTTTGAATAAGTTGAGATTTTCCAAAAATTTGGGATTTCAAACAAATATTGGGATTTCACAAAAGTTGTGACTTTTGAAAAAGTCAAGAATTTTGAGAATGTTGGGGTTTTAAAAAAAGACAAGATTTTGGAAAAAGGTGTAATTTTCAATAAATGTAGTGATGCGCCAATTTAGCAGGAACATGAAAAAGTCACATAACTTTTGCTCTAGGTGACCGTTTGAGTCCATTTTTTTTTTTAAAACCACATGTTTGAAAAATCTCAACTTATTTGAATATGTCATAATTTTTGAAAAAGTGATTATTTTCCAAAAAGTTTGAATTTTTAAAAAAAAAAAGGATTTTAAAGAGTTTGCAATTTTAAAAAAGGATTGAATTTCATAATTCTTGAAAAGTTAAAATTTCAAAAGCTTTAGGGATTTCATAAAGGTCATGATTTTGAAAAAGCCAAGAATTTTGAGAAAATTAGTATTTTAAAAAAAGAAAAGATTTTTAAAAAAAGTGCAATTTTCAAATAAGTCGGAAATTACAAAACTGAAGATGTTTTTAAATCCGAAATGTTTTGAATATCGTATTTTTAAAAAAAATCTTAACATTTTAAAAATCTTTACTTTTTTAAAATTCCAACTTTTTATAAAATCGTGAGTTTTTCAAAAACTTTAGATTTTCAAAAAAATTGGTATTGTTGATAAAGTTGAGATTTTAGAAAATTTAGTAAATTTTTTAAAAGTTGGGATTTCTGAAAAAGTTTTGATATACGAAAACATCACGATTTTTTAAATAGTTTCAATATTTGAAAAAGTTGGGATTTTTGAAAAAATTATAATCTCAAAAGAGTCAAGATTTCAAAAATGTAGTGATGCGCCAAAATTAGCAAGAACTTGAAAAGGTCATAACTTATACTCTGGGTGTCCATTTGATTCCTTTTTTAAAACCAAATGTTTCAAAAATAGCTACTTTTTAAAAATATTAGGATTTAAAAAAAAAATTGAAATTTTGAATAATTTAGATTTTCCAAAAAGTTGTGAATTTCTAAAAAATTAGGATTTTAAAGAATTTACAATTTTAGAAAGAGAAAGAATTTCATAATTCTAATAAAGTTTGAATTTCAAAAAATTTAGTGGTTTTGAAAAATTTGAGATTTTCAAAACAGTTCAGATTATGAAAAGATTGGAATTTCCAACAAAATTTGGGATTTCAAAAAAGTCATTATTTCAAAAAAGCCAAGAATTGCGAGAAAGTTGGGATTTTCAAAAAAGATGTGAGTTTGAAAAAAGGTGCAATTTTAAAATATGTCCCAACTATTTTGAATATCCTTTTTTTTAAATCCTAACATTTTAAATATCATTCCTTTTTAAAAATTCCAACTTTTTAATAAAATCACAAATTTTTCGAAAATTACAAATTTTTAAATAATCGTGAGTTTTTAAAAAATTGTGAACTTTTTAAATTCACGACTTTATCAATTTTTAAATTCATGACTTTATCAATTTTTAAATCTTTGAAAATAGAGACTTTTGGAAAATCATGAATTTTTCAAAATCCTAACTGTTTCAAAATAGAGATATGTTTTAAATTGTGACTTTATCAATATCGCGACCCTAAAACCTGAAACCTGAGTCGTAAATGCTAAACCCTAAACCCCAACATCCTAAACCATAAACCCTTAACAATAAATCCTAAACCCTAAATACTCAGCTATAAACCATAAACCCCAAATCCTTTTACCTAAGCCCTAAACCCTAAACAATAAACCCCTAACCCTGATCCTTAAACCCTAAATAGTGAACCCTAAAAGCCTTAGGCCTAACCCTAAACCCTAAACACTATACCTTGAACCGTGAGCCCTAAGTAAAAACCCTGAACCCTAAACCTTTAGTTGGAGGTCTAAACCCTAAATTCATAACCCCAAACCTTGAACCCTAAGCCATGCACCTGTAACCATGAACATTGAGACCTAATCCCTAAACCCTAAACCTTAAGCTATAATTACTCTTAAACCCTAAATGCTAAATCCTAAATAATAAACCCTCAATTGTAAACCATGAGCCCTAAACCCTAAATGCAAAACCCTCAACCGTAAACCTTGATCCCCAAAAGATAAAACCTGATCCCTAAACCTTATAACCTAATGAACTTCAACCCTAAACCTTGATCCTTGAACCCCAAACCCTGAGCCCTGAGCCCTAATCCCTAAACCCCAAATCTTGAGCCCAAAAACCTAAACCCTAAACACTAAATCCCCCAAGCCCAAAACACTAAACCTAGAAACCTTAAAATAGTTAGATTTGGAAAAGGTTGGTATTTTTAAAACTTGGGATTTTTGAAAAGTCGTGAGTTTTTAAAAAGTCAAGATTTTAAAAAATTGAGATTTTCAAAAAAGTCACGACATTTGAAAAACTTTCAATTTTATACAAAGTTGTTATTTTTAAAAACATCAAGATTTAAAAAATGTTGGGACTTTGAAAATGTTCAGGTTTTCAAACAAGTTGGGGTTTATGAAAAATGAATATTTCAAAAAAGTTGGGATTTTCGAAAGAGTTGGGCTTTTCACATTTTCAAAGAGTCAAGATCTTTGAAGAGTCTAGATTTCTTAAAAAGTCATGATTTTTGAAAAACTAGACATTTGAAAAAATGTTAGGCTTTTAAAGAAATTTGATATTTTCCATAAAGTCGTGATTTTGTAAAAGTGAAGATTTTTTAAAAAGGCAAGATTTTCAAAAAACTCAAGAGTTTGGAAAATGTTGGGTTTTTTAAAACTAAGGATTTTTAATAATTACAATTTTCAAAAAAATATTTTTTTATTAAAACTAAGGATTTTCAAAACAATAAAAAAATTTGATAAATTTGTGACTTCAAAAAATTCAAGAATTTTTAAAAAGTTGGGTTTTCTAAAAAAGTTTTGATTTTCCAAAATGTCACGATTTCGAAAAAGTTGGGATTTTTGAAAAAGTTATAATCTCAAAAAAATCAATATTTCAAAAATGCAAGGAAAAAGATCATAACTTGTGTTCCTGGTGTTTGTTTGAGTCTATTTTTATTTTGAAACTACATATTTAAAAAATTTCAACTTTTTAAAAATATTTGGATTTTTTTAAAAATTCAAGAGTTTGAATAATTTAAATTTTCTAGAAATTTTGGATTTTTGAATATGTCATGATTTTTGAAAAAGTCATTATTTTAAAAAAAGTTGTGAATTTCAACAAGTTTAGGATTTTAAAGAATTTGCAATTGAAGAAAAAAGATAGAATTTCACTAACACTGAATCCAAAAAAGTTAGGATTATGAAAAGGTTGGGATTTCAAATAAAAATTAGGATTTCAAAAATGCCAAGAATTTTGAAAAAATTTAGATTTTTGAAAAAGACAAGATTTTGAAAAAAAGGTACAAGTTTAGAGTAAGCCGAGAGTTACAAAACAAAAGAAATTTTTGAATCCAACATTTTTTAATATCCTAAGTTTTTTGAAAATGTTTACTTTTTCAGAAATCCAACTCTTTATAAAATCGTGACTTTTTCAAAAATTGTGAATTTTTAAAAAATTGTTAACTTTTTAAATTCATGACTTTATCACTTTCAAAATATTTGAAAATACAGACTTTTTTAAAATCATGAATTTTTTGAAATCCTAACTATTTCAAAATCGTGACCCCTAAACCCTAAAACTTGAAACCTAAGTCGTAAACCCTAAACCCTAAACCCCTAACCTTGAGCCTTAAACCCTAAACCCTAAATAGTAAACCATATACCTTGAACTGTGAGCCCTAAGCCAAAACCCTAAACCCTAAACTCATAACCCCCAACCTCAAACCCGGAGCCATACACCCTAAACAATGAAAACTCAGACCTTACACCTAAACCCTGACTCCTATGTCGTAAACCCTAAACCCTAAATGTAAAAACGTCAGGATTTTATAAAAAGTCAAGATTTTGTAAAATTTTGGGGATTTTTAAAATGTCAAGAGTTTTGAAAAAGTCAGGATGTTCGAAAAAGTCGCAATTTTTAATATTTTTGATTTTTCAAAAATATATAATTTAAAAAAGTAAGCATCTAATAAAAAAAGACGACATTTTTGATAAAGTTGGGATTTATGAAAATCTTTTAATTTTCGAAAATGTAGTGATTATTGAAACAATTTTGATGTGTAAAAATTAGCAGGAAGTCGAAATTTTTTGAAAATGTTGTGAATTTAAAAAACAATAGAATTTTAAAATATTCACAATTTTAGAAAATGATAGATTTTCATAATTCTAAAAAAGTTTGAATTTCAAATTTTTTATAGTTTTTGAAAAAGTTGAGATTTTCAAAAAATTCAGGATTATGAAAAGGTTTGGATTTTGAACAAAAATTAGGATTTCAAAAGAGTCGTGATTTCGAAAAAGTCAAGAATTTTGAGAAAGTTGGGATTTTCATAAAAGATATGATTTTGAAAAACATTGCAATTTTCAAATAAGTTGAATTACAAAACGGGAATTCCAAAACTAAAGAGATTTTTAAATCCTAATATTTTTAAAAAGTTTAATTTTTAAAAATTCCAACTTTTTTAAAATCGTGACTTTTTTTGAAAATTACAAATGTTTAAAAAATCACGAGTTTGTTAAAAATTGTGAACTTTTTAAATTCATGACTTCATCACTTTCAAAATGTTTGAAAATACAGCCTTTTTTGAAAATCATAACTTTTTAAAAATCTAAACTTTTTCAAAATAGTAATATATTTGAAATCGTGACTTTTTCAAAATTGCAACCCTTAAACCCTAAAACCTAAAACCTGAGTCCTAAATGCTAAACCCTAAACCCCAGCATCCTAAACACTAAGCCCAAAACCTTGAATCCTAAACCATAAACCATATACCCTTAACACTGAATGCTAAACCCTAAAATTCATCATCCATAAACCATAAACCCAAATCCCTAAATTGTAAAACCTAAACTCTAAACCCCAACCATTAAACCATACACACTAAACCCTGATCCATGAGCCATGAAACCTAAACCTTAAACTCTAAACAATAAACCCTAAACTAACCCTTAGTCTCAAACTCTAAAGACTTAGGCCTAACCCTATACCTTGAACTGTGAGACCTAATCCAAAACCATAAAACCTAAACCTTTAGATAGAGACCTAAACCCTAAACCCTAAACTCATAACCTTGAACCTCGAGTACTGAGCCATGAACCATAAACCACAAACATTGACACCTAAACTCTAAACCTTGACCCCTAAACCCTAAACTCTAAGCCCTATACCCTATAACCCCTAAACTTTAAGCTCTGATTGCTCCTATAACCTAAATTTATAGTCGTAAACCCTAAAATCCTAAATTCTAAATCCTAAATACTGAACCCTTAATTGTAAACCATGATACCTAAACCCTAAATGTAAAACCCTCAACCGTAAACCTCAAACCCCAAAACCTCAGCCCTAAATGCCAAAACTCTAAACCTTTATCCACGAACCTTGAACCTCAACCCTAATCCCTAAACCCTAAACCCCAAATCATGAGTCCAAAAACCTAAACCCTCAACCTAGAAACCTTAAAATATTTAGATTTGAAAAAACTTGATATTTTGAAAAACTTGGGATTTTAAAAAATCAAGATTTTTGAAAAAGTTAGATTTTGAAAAACTTGAGGTTTTCAAAATAGTCACTAGTTTTGAAAAAGTTGTAATTTGAAAAAAAGTTGTTATTTTTGAAAACATCAAGATTTAAAAAATGTTGGGACTTTGAAAATGTTCAGATTTTCAAACAAGTTGGGGTTTTCAAAAAATGAATATTTCAAAAAAGTTAGGATTTTTTAAAATTTAGGATTTTCGAAAGAGGGGATTTTCACTTTTTTGAATAATCAGGATTTTTCAAGAGTCTAGATTTTTTAAAAAGTCAAGACTTTTTAAAAAGTTGAATTTTTCAAAAAAGTAGGATTTTTGAAAAGACGAATTTTTTAAAAATTTAAGATTTTCCAAACAGTCAGGATTTTTGAAAAGTCATGATTTTGGAAAATGTTGGGATTTTTAAAATGTCAAGATTTTGCTAAATGTTAGGATTTTTTAATAAGTCAGGTTATTCAAAAAATTCATGATTTTTAATATTTGCAATTTTCAATAAAAGATAATTTTTTTGACAAGGATTTTCATAAAAAGTTGACATTTTGTATAAAGTTGAGATTTTAGAAGATTCAGAAATTTCTGAAAAAGTTATGATTTTTGAAAATGTCACGATTTTTGAAATCGTTTTGATTTTCGAAAAAGTGAAGATTTCGAAAATGTAGTGCTGCGCCAAAATAAGTAGGAACATGACAAAAGGTTATAACTTGTGCTCGAGGTGTCCGTTTGAGTCCATTTTTTTTAAACTACTTGTTTTAAAAATCTCAATTTTTTTAAAATATCAAGATTTTCAAACAAAAGTCAGGAGTTTAAATAATTTAGATTTTCCAGTAATTATAGATTTTTGAATATGTCATGATTTTTTAAAAAGATGTAATTTTCTGAAAAGTTGTGAATTTCAAAACTGTTCGGATTTCATAACTCTAAAAAACTTTGAATTTTAATAAATTTAGGGTTTTTGAAAAAGTTGATATTTTCAAAAAAGTCAAGATTATGAAAAGGTTGGGATTTCTAACAAAATTTGGAATTTCAAAAATGTGGTGATTTTGAAAAAGCCAAGAATTTTAAGAAAGTTAGGATTTTCAAAAAAGACAAGATTTTGAAAAAAGGTGCAATTTTCAAACAAGTCTCAGGAATTGTAAAACAGAAGATATTTTTAAATCCCAACCATTTTAAAAATCATGAGTTTTTTTAAAATTCTGAACTTTTTAAATTCATGACTTTATCACTTTCAAAATCTTTGAAAATACAGACTTTTTGAAAATCAATTTTTTTTCGAAATCCTAATTGTTTCAAAATCAGAATATGTTTTAAATCGTGACTTTTTCAAAATCGCAACCCCTAAACCTAAAACCCTAAAACATGAAACTTGAGTCGTAAATGCTAAACCCTAAACCCTAAACCCCAACATCCTAAACACTAAGCCCAAAACCCTAAATCCTAAACCCGCAACACTCACCCATAAACCATAACCACAAATCCGTAAATCGTAAAACCTAAAATCTAAACCTCGTACCTTAAACCATAAAACTTAAACCCTCAAACCTAAACCCTAAACTATAAATATAAAACAGTGAACCCTAAAGCCTTATGCCTAACCCTAAACACTAAACCTTATACCTTGAACCATGAACACTAAGCTAAAACCCTAAACCTTTAACCTTTAGCTAGAGACCTAACCCCGAACCTCGAACCCTAAGCCATGGACCCTCAACCATGAACACTGAGACCTAAATCATAAAACATGTCCCCTACGCCCTAAATTCTTAACTCTTAGTCCTATAACTTATAAATCATAAACTTTAAGCTCTAATTGCTCATAAACCCTAAATTTGTAGTCTTAAACCCTTAAAACCTTAACTACTAAATCCTAAATACTAAACCCTCAACCATAAACCTTGAACCCCAAACCCTAAAACTTGAGCCCTAAATGCTAACCCTAAATCCTAAACACTAAATCCCAAAACCCTAAAATATAGTTCTTAAACCCTAAACCTCAAACCTGAACCCTGAACCGTTAGCCCTAATCCTAAACCCTAAACCCCGAATCCTAACTCGAAAAACCTAAATCCTAAACACTAAATCCGCTGAGCCCTAAACACAAACCTAGAAACCTTAAAATAGTTAGAATTGGAAAAAATTGGTATTTTGAACAACTAGGGATTTTCAAAAAGAAAATATTTTTTAAAAAGTCGAGATTTCAATATTTAAAAAATGTTGGGACTTTGAAAATGTTCAAATTTTCAAACAAGTTGGGGGTTTTTGAAAAATGAATATTTCAAAAAAGTTAGGATTTTTGAAATGTTGGTAATTTCTAAAGAGTTAAGCATTTCACACTTTTGAAGAGTTTGGATTTTTTTAAAAGTCAAGATTTTTTATTAAGATTTTTGAAAAGATAGAATTTTAAAATTTTTGAGATTTTCAAAAAAGTCATGATTTTGTAAAAGTGAAGATTTTCAAAAAAATTCATGATTTTTGAAAAGTAAGGATTTTCAAAAAAGTCAATATTTTGGAAAATGTTTGGATTTTTAAAACGTCAATTTTTTGAAAAAGTCAAGATTTTTAAATAAGTCAGGATATTCTAAAAAGTATCAATTTTTAATATTTGCAATTTTCGAAAAATTATAATTTTTTTAAAAGATGAGGATCTTCAAAAACATCAGCATTTTTTATAAAGTTTATATTTAAGAAAATTCAGGATTTTTTTAAAAAGTTTGTATTTTTGAAAACGTCGCGATTTTTGCAATAGTTACAATTATAAAAAATGTTGGGATTTCAAAAAATTCATAAAACCTAAACTCTAAACCCCTAACCTTAAACCCTCAACCCTGAGCCCTTAATCCCTAACCCTAAACCCTAAAAAATAAACTATAAACCGTAAACTTCAAACCCCAAAACCTAAAACATGAGCCCTAAATCCTAACCCTAAACCACAAAACCTAAAATAGTAAACACTAAAACCTAATTCTTAAAATGTAAATCTTGATCCCCTAACCCTGAACCTCAACCCCAAATCCTGAAGGTTGAACCCTAAGCCCTGATCCCTAATGCCTAAACAATAAACTCAAAACCTTAAACCATAAACCCTAAACCCTTAGCCACGAAACCTAAACACTAAACTTGTAACCTTGAGCCATAAAACCTAAACCCTAAAATCTAAACTCATAACCTTAAAACTCAAACCCTGAGCCATAAACCCTCAACCATGAACACCAAGACCTAAACCCTAAACTCTGAGCCTAAACCTTAAGCTCTAATTGCTCATAAACCCTAAATTTTAGTCTTAAACCCTAAAATCCTAAATGCTAAATCCTAAATACTAAACCCTAAATGAAAAACCATCAACTGTAAACCTTGAACCCCAAACCCTAAAACCTGAGCAATAAATCCTAACCCTAAACACTAAACCCTAAAACCTGAAATCCTAAAACCTAATTCTTAAACCCTAAACCTTGAATCCCGAGTCTAAAAACCTAAACCCTAAACCTTGAATCTCGAGTCTAAAAACCTAAACTCTAAACACTAAATCCCCTGAGCCCTAAACCCTATCCTTAGAAACATTAAAATAGTTAGATTTGAAAAAAATTGGTATTTTGAAAATTTTGGATTTTAAAAACTCAAGATTTTTTAAAAATGTCAAGATTTTAAAAAACTTGAGATTTTAAAAAAAGTCACAATTTTTGAAAAGCTGCAATTTTAAATAAATTTGTTATTGTTGAAAACATCAAGGCTTAAAAAATGTTGGGACTTTTAAAATGTTCAAATTTTCAAACAAGTTGGGGTTTTCAAAAAATTAATATTTCAAAAATGTCAAGATTTTTGTAAAGTTGAGATTTTCTAAAGAATTGGGCTTTTTCAAATTTTTGAAGATTCAAGATTTTTTAAAAAGTCAACATTTTCAAAAAAGATAGGATTTTTGAAAAGACGAGATTTTAAAAAAATTGAGATTTTCGAAAAATTCATGATTTTGTAAAAAGTGAATATTTTCGAAAAAGTAAGGATTTTTGAAATGTCATGATTTTCAAAAAAGTCAAGATTTTCAAAAATGTTGGGAATTTTAAAATGTCAATATTTTTGAATAATTCAAGACATTTGAAAAATTCCTGATTTTTAATATTTGCATTTTTCAAAAAATTATACTTTTTTTAAAAAGTAAGGATTTACAAAAAAGTTTGCATTTTTTATAAAGTTGAGATTTTAGAAGATTCATGAATTTTTAAAAAGTTGGGATTTCTAAAAAAAGTTTTTATTTTCGAAAACGTCACGATTTTCGAAAAAGTTGGGATTTTTAAAAAATTTATAATCTCAAAAGAGTTAAAAATTTCAAAAATGTAGTGATGCACCAAAATTAACAAGAACTTGAAAAGGTCATAACTTGTGCTCAAGGTGTCTGCTTGAGTCCATTTTTTTTAAAGCACATGAATAAAAATCTCAAAGTTGGGAGTTTGATTAATTTATATTTTCTAGAAAAAATTTATTTTTGAATATGTCCTGATTTTTGAAAAGTCATTATTTTTCAAAAAAATGTGAATTTCAAAAAATTTAGGATTTTCAAGAATTTGCAATTTTAGAAAAAGATAGAATTTTATAATTCTAAAAAAGTTTTAATTTAAAAAAAATATCAGCTTTTGAAAAAGTTGAGATTTTCAAAATAGTCAAGAGTATGAAAAGCTTGGGATTTCAAACAAAATTTAGGATTTTGAAAAAGCCAAGAATTTTGAGAAAGATGGTATTTTCAAAAAAGAAAAGATTCTGAAAAAAGGTGCAATTTTCAAATAATTCGAGAATTAAAAAACTGAAGAGATATTTAAATCCCAACTGTTTTGAAAATCTTTTTTTTTAATATCCTAAAATTTTCAAAATCTTTACTTTTTCAAAAATTATGAATTTTTAAAAAATCACGAGTTTTTTTTTTAAAATTGTGATTTTTTTAAATTGATGACTTTATAACTTTCAAAATATTTTAAAATCATGACTTTTTGGATATCCTAAACTGTTTAAAAATCAAGATAATCCTAAACATCGTGAGTCCAAAACCCTAAATGCTAAACCATAGGCCATAAAACCTTAACACTGAATCATCAACCCTAATACTCAGTCATAAACCATAAAGCCAAATACCTAAGTTGTAAAACCTAAACTCTAAATCCCAAACCTTAAACCTTAAACCCTGATCCCTGAGCCATGAAGCATAAACCCTAAACTTTAAATCCTAAACAATAAACCATAAGCCTCTAACCTTGAGCCTTAAACCACAGACCCTAAATAGTGAACCGTAAAGCCTTAGGCCTAACCCTAAACCCCATTACCTTGCCTTGAACTGTGAGCCATAAACTAAAATTGTAAACTCTAAACCTTTCATTGGAGATCTAAACCATAAACTCTAAACTTATAACCCCAATCCTCAAACCTTGAAGAATGGACACTCAACCATGAAACCTGAGACCTAAACCCAAATTCCTGACCCTTTATGCCCTAAACCCTAAATTTTGAGCCCTACCCTATAATTCCTAAACCTTAAGCTCTAATTACTCCTAATCCCTAAATTCTAAGTCTTAAACCCTAAAAATTTGAATGCTAAATCCTAAATACTAAACCTTCAATCATAAACCATGAGACCTAAACCCTAAATTCAAAACCCTCAACCATAAACCTTGACCCCAAACCATAAAACCTAAGCCCTTTACCCTTATCCCCAAACCCTGAACCTCAACCCTAAACCCTGAAACCTTATCCCTACGCCCTAACCTGTAAACCCTAAACCTAGATATGATAAAATAGTTAGATTTGGAAAAAGTTGGTACTTTGAAAAATTTGGGATTTTCAAAAAGTCGAGATTTTTGAAAAAGTTAGGATTTTCAAAAACTTGAGATTTTCAAAAATGTCAAAACTTTTGATAAGGTCTCAATTTTAACCAAAGTTGTTGTTTTTGAAAACATCAAGATTTTAAAAATGTTGGGACTTTGAAAATGTTCAAATTTTCAAACAAGGTTAGGGTTTTCAAAAATTAATATTTCGAAAAAGTTTGGATTTTTGAAAAGTTGGGATTTTTCGAAAGAGGTGGGATTTTTGCATTTTTCAAGAGTTCAGATATTTTAAAGAATCTAGATTTTTAAAAAAATTCAAGGATTTTTAAAAGTTTCGATTTTTGAAAAAAGTCCAGATTTTTTTGAAAAACTCAACATTTAAAAAAAAGACAAGATTTTAAATAATTTCAAATTTTCCATGATTTTATAAAAGTGAAGATTTTCAAAAAAGTCAGGATTTTTGACAATTAAGTATTTTCAAAAAAGTCAAGATTTTTGAAAAATTTAGGATTTTTAATAAGTCAGGATATTAAAAAAAGTCCCAATTTTTAATATTTGCAATTTTCAAAAAACATAATTTTTTTAAAAAGTAAGGATTTTTTAAAAAGTCGGCATTTTTAATAAAATTGAGATTTTAGAAAATTCAGGAATTTTTAAAATGTTGGGATTTTTGAATACCTCTCAATTTTTTAAATAGTTGTGATTTTCAAAAAAGTTGGGATTTGCGACAAAGTTATAATCTCACAACAGTTAAGTTGTTAAAAATGTAGTGATGTGCCAAAATTGGCAGGAACTTGAAATGGTAAAACTTGTGCTCCAGATGTCCGTTTGAGTCCATTTTTTTAGAAACCACATATTTCAAAAATCTCAAATTTTTAAAAATATCATGATTTTCAAAAAAATGTCAAGAGTTCGAATAATTTAGATTTTTCCAGAAATTATGGATTTTTGAATATGTCATGATTTTTTAAAAAGACATGTAATTTTCTAAAAAGTTGTGAATTTCAAAACTGTTCGGATTTCATAACTCTAAAAAACTTTGAATTTTAATAAATTTAGGGTTTTTGAAAAATATAGATATTTTCAAAAAAGTCAAGATTATGAAAAGGTTTGGATTTCTAACAAAATTTAGGAATTATGAAAAAATGTTGGTGATTTCGAACAAAGCCAATTGTAATTTTAAGAAAAGTTATGATTTTCAAAAAAGACAAGATTTTGAAAAAAGGTGACACCATCTTAAAGAAATAGTCCTCAGGAATTGTAAAACAGAAGATAACTTTTTAATATGCTCATATAATTTCTAAAAATTCATGAGATTTATGTCATGCAATTCGTTCACTTTTTAAATTCAGGACTTTATGACTTTCATAGTGTGTGCAAATACAGACCTTATGAAAATCAATTTGTCGATTTTCGAAGGGTCGATTCCTAGATCACTTTCAAAATCAGAATATGTTTTAAATCGTGAAAACTAGTACAATATAATCGCAAGCATGTAATACCTACATTAACCCTAAAACATGAAACTTGAGTCGTAAATGCTAAACCTTGAACCCTAGACCCCAACATTGGTAAACCTCTAGAACCAAAATATTAAATTCTAATCCCGCAACATTCACCCACAAACCATAGCTCACAAATCCGTAAGGTCGTAGGTAGCCCTAAAATTTGGCAAAAGTGCTCAGAATGCCTTAAACCATGTAAAACCCTGGAGAACCTAAACCCTAATTTTTCCCTATAAATATAAAACAGGTGAACCCTTTTCTCACTAAATTTAGTTAGACCCTAAACACTAAACCTTGATACCTTGAACCACTGAACACTTAAGCTAAAACCACTAAATTTCCTTTAACAAATTTGGTAGTAGGTGCTAGAGAGGGAGACCCTGACACCTCGAACCTCTCTTGATGGGATGTGACCCTACAACCAAGTGAATGCTAGCCACTTGGGCCGCTAAATCAAAATAAAACATGTCCCCTAAAGCCCAAAATGTAATTAACTACTTAGTCCTATAACTGTATAAATCATACCTCTTTAAAAGCTCTAAGGTTGCTGGGAAACCCTAAATTTGTGAGTCTTAAATTCCAGCAAAGACCTTAACTGACAGGTAAATCCTAAATGTGTATGGCCCTCAACCATAAACCTTGAATTTTCAAACCCTAAAACTTGTCGCACTAAATGCTAATGGATATTGTTGCTAAACATGTTGTTGTAGCAAAACCCTAAAATATAGTTCTGGTAACACCCTAAACCTCAAACCTGAACCCTGAACCGTTAGCCCTAATCCTAAACCCTAGGGTCCCGAATCCTAACTCGAGGTGGACCTAGGATGGTTCGAATGAAAGGAGGAAATCCGCTCGAGCCCTAAACACAAACCTGGAAACCTGTAATAATTGTTTACAATTGGAAAAAATTGGTATTTTGAATGTCTCAAAGTAGGGATTTTCATAAAGAAAATGGTCGTAAAAAGGATCGGAGGGTTGGCTATCTGCCAACAATGATGGGACTACTTGAAAATGTTCAAATTTTCAAACTCGTTGGGGAATTTTTGAAAAATGAATAGACCATAACCTCCTTCAGGACTTTTGCCAAGATGCTTGGAATTGAATTTCTAGAAGAGTTATAGCATGTTCACTCGACCTCTGAAGAGTTTGGATTTTTTTAAAAGTCAACTCTGTTTTCTCAAGATCCTTCTCCATGAAAAGCTTAGAACAACTTAAAATCAATGAGGAGGTTCCTTTAAAAAAGTCATGATTTTGTCAAAGTGGCTGATGTTCACTGCAAAATTCATGAAATTTGAAAAGTAAGGATCCTCCAAATATAGTCAATATTACTACATGGAAAATAGTAGTAACTTTAATACTTCAATTTTTTGAATAAGTCAAGATTTTAAAACCCCTAAGTCAGGATATTCTAAAAAGTATCAATTTTTAATATTTGCAATTTTCGAAAATTTATAATTTTTTTAAAAGATGCTAGATCTTCAAAAACATCAGTATTTTTTATAAAGTTTATATTTAAGTTCCAATTCAGGATTTAAAACAAACAAGTTTGTATGTTTGAAAACGTCGCGAGGTTTTGCAATAGGCTACAATTATAAAAAATGCTTGAGGATTTCAAAAAATTCATACACAACCTAAACTCTAAACCCCTAACCTTAAACCCTTATCTCTGATCTCTTTCATCTCCTAACTCTATCAATTTCTAAAAAATAAACTATCAACTGTAAACTTCAAACCTCCAAAACCTAAAACATGAGCTCTAAATGCTCTAACTCCTAAACCACAAAACCTTCAATAGTAAACACTAAAACCTAGATTCTTAAAATGTAAATCTTGATCCCCTAACCCTGAATTTAGAACCCCAAGGATCCTGAAGCTTATATGATTAAGCCCTTAATCAACGGAATGCCTAATACAATAGAACTCATGCTAGACCTTAAACCATATACCCTAAATTGGATAGGCACGGAACCTACAACACTAAACTTGTGGATGTTGCACCATAAAACCTACAACCCATAAAATCTAAACTCATAACCTTAAAACTCAAACCCTGAGCCATAAACCCTCAACCATGAATACCAAGACCTAATACCCGTAATGTTTTGAATACAAAGACCTTAAGCTAGTTATGATTGCTCATATAACCATATAAATTTTAATCTTAAACCCTAAAATACACTAAATGCTAATATGCACTACATAATTAACCCTAAAGGTAAAAACCATCAACTGTAAACCTTGCACCCCAAACCCTCAAACACCTGAGCAATAAAACATGAGCCCTAAATCACTAACCCCTAAAACCCTGAAATCTTAAAACCTAATTCTTAAACCCTAAACCTTGAATTCCTGATTTGTAAACCTTAACCAAAACCCATGAACCTTGAGCCCTCGAGTCCTAATCCCTAAACCCTGAATACTCTAAACACCTAAACCCCAAATACTGAGCCCTAAACCCTAAACCCTTAGAAAAATTAAAATCCCTTAGAGCCCTGAAAAAAACTGGTATTTTGAAAATTTAAAATAGTTAGATTTTGAAAAACTTGGTATTTTGAAAAACATGGGATTTTTAAAAATGTAAAGATTCTAGAAAAACTCAAGATTTTCAAAATAAAGTCACAATTATTGAAAAAGCTGCAGTTTTAAATAAAGTTTGTTATTGTTTGAAAACATAAAGGCTTAAAAAAATGTTGGGACTTTGAAAATGTTTAGATTTTCAAATAGGCGGGGCGGGTTTTCGAAAAAATAAAATTTTAAAAAGTTTGGATTTTCGAAAGAGTCGGGCTTTTCACATCTTTGAAGAGATTTTTAGAAAGTTAGGATTTTTGAAAACACTAGATTTTAAAAAAAATTGAGATATTCCAGAAAGTCGTGATTTTGTAAAAGTCAAGATTTTTTTAAAAGTCAAGATTTTTGAAAAGTCAGGATTTTAAAAAAAGATAAGATTTTAGAAAATGTTGAGATTTTTAAAATCCCAAGATTCTTGAATAAGTCAAGATATTTGAAAAAGTACCAGTTTTTAATATTTGTGATTTTTGTAAAAAATTTTTTTTTTTACAAAGTAAAGGAATTTTCAAAATAAGTCCATATTTTTTTATAAAGTTGGGGATTTTAGAAAAATTCGTAAGAATTTTTAAAAATGCCGAGGATTTCTAAAAATCAATTGGGATTTTCGATAAAGTTATAATCTCAACAAGAAGTTAAGATTTCAAAAGTGCCAAAATTAGCATGTATTTTGAATAGGTCATAACTTGTTACCTCCAGCTTGTCCATTTTTTTCTTTTAACACACATGTTTCAAAAAATCTTACACTTGTTTTAAAATATCAAGATTTCAAAAAAAAAAGTCAGGACTTTGTATATAAAATTATATTTTTCAATAAAAAAATTGGATTTTGATATTCATGATTTTGAAAAAGTCATTATTTTTGGAAAAGTGTCTTTGTGAATTTAATATTTTTTACAAGATTTTAAAGAATTGCTGAATTTTATAAAAATATAAGAATTTCATAGGTTTTTAAATAAGTTTGAATTTGGAAAAAATTGGGTTTTTGAAAAAGTTGAGATTTTGAAAAAAAATTAGGATTATGAAAAGTTTGGGATTTCCTAAAAGTCATGATTTCGAAAAAGCAAAGGATTTTGAGAAAGTTGGGATTTTTAAAAAGACAAGATTTTCAAATAAGTCAGGAATTACAAAACAAAATAGATTTTAAAATCCCTTTGAATATCCTGTTTTACAAAAATTCTAACATATTCAAAATTCTAAACTTTATAAAATCGTGACTGTTTTGAATATTATGAATTTTTAAAAAAACACGAGTTTTTCTAAAAATTGTGAAACTTTTTAAATTCATAACCTTATCACTTTCAATTTTTTTGAAAATACAGAGTTTTTAAAATCATGACTTTTTCAAATCATGACTTTTTCAAAATTCAGATATTTTTGAAATCGTGACTTTTTTTAAAATCGCGACCCCTAAACCCTCAACCCTAAAATCTTAAATCTGAGTCATAATTGCTAAACCTTAAACCCCAGCAGCCTAAACACTAAGTTCAAAACAATAAATCCTAATCCATAAACACAAAACCCTTAACACTGAGTGATATACCCCTAACCCTCTCAGCCGGTAAAGCATAAACCGAAATACCTAATTGTAATACCTAACTGCTTGAAACGCTGAAAGGGGGGCCTTAAATGGTAAACCCATAAAATCTTAGGCCTAACCCTAAACCCTATCTTGAAAACCGTGAGCCCTAAGAAAGAATCCTAACCCCTAAACCCTAAACTCATACCCTAAATCTTAGAGCCCTGAGCATGGGACCTTCACAATGGCACACTGAGAGCTAACCCCTATGCCCTAAACCCTAAATTTTGAGCCTTAAAAACCTCTAAGATCGTAAATGAAAAATCCTAAAGCCTAAACCCTCCAATCGTAAACCATGAGCCATAAACCCTAAGTGCAAAACCCTCAACCGTAAACCTCGAACCCCATACCTTAAAACATGAGCTCTAAATCCTAACCCTGAACCCTGAACTCTAAAACCTAAACCTTGATCCCTGAACCCTGAGCCTTGAGCCCTAATCCCAAAACCCTAAAAAGTAAACACTAAACACTAAATCCCGTAAGCCATAAACCTTCAACCATGAAACCTTAAAATAGTTAGATTTAGAAAAAGTTGGTGTTATGAAAAACTTGGAATCTTAAAAAATTTAAGGATTTTCAAACACTTGAGACTTTCAAGAAAGTCGCGACATTTCAAAAATTTGCAATTTTAAACAAAGTTTTTATTTTTGAAAACTTCAAGATTTAAAAAATGTTGGGACTTTGAAAATGTTCTGATTTTAAAAGAAGTTGGGGTTTTCAAAAAATTAATATTTCAAAAAAGTCCATATTTTTGAAAAGTTGGGATTTTCGAAAGAGTTGGGCTTTTCTTACTTTTGAAGAGTTGGGATTTTTTATGAGTTTGGATTTTTAAAAAACTCGACATTTTCTAAAAGTCAAGATTTTCGAAAAAGTCAAGATTTTTGAAAACTAAGGATTTTAAAAAAAAGTCAAGGTTTTGGAAAATCTTGGGATTTTTAAAATGTCAAGATTTTTAAAAAAGTCAGGATTTTTTACTAAGTTGGGATATTAAAAAAAGTCCCGATATTTATTATTTGCGATTTTTAAAAATATATAATTTTTTTAAAAAGTAAGGATTTTTAAAAAAGTCAAACTTTTTTTTATAAAAGTTTAGATTTTAGAAAATTTAGGAATTTTTTAAAAGTTGGGATTTCTAAAAAAGTTTTGATTTTCGAAAACGTCGCAATTTTTGAAATAGTTGTGATTTTTTAAAAAGTTAGGATTTTTAAAAAAGTTATAATCTCAAAAGTGTCTTTCTTATGAAACCAAATGTTTCAAAAATCTCAACTTTGATGTAGTGATGCACCAATATTATCAGGAACTTGAAAATGTCATAACTTGTGCTCAGGATCTAATCTTTGTTTAAAATATCAGGATTTTTAAAAAATATTCTTTGTTAGGATTATGAAAAGCTTGGGATTTCAAACAAAAATTATGGATTTTCAGATTTTATAAAAGTTCAGATTTTAGAAAATTTAGGAATTGTTTAAAAGTTGGGATTTCTGAAAAAGTTTGGATTTTTGAAAACGTTGTAATTTTAGAAATAGTTGTGATTTTTGAAAAAAAATGGGATTTTCAAAAAAAATATAATCTCAAAAGAGTCTTTCTTATGTTTCCAAAAACTCAACTTTGATGTAGTGATGCGCCAATATTAGCAAAAACTTGAAAATGTCATAATTTTTTCTCTGGGTGTCCATTTGAGTCCTTTTTTTTAAACCACATTTTAAAAAAATCTTAACTTTTTTTAAAATATCAAATTTTTTTAAAAAAAGACAAGAGTTTAAGTAATTCATATTTTCTAGAAATTCTAGATTTTTAAATATGTCATTATTTTTGAAAAAGTAATTATTTTCCAAATGGTTGTTAATTTAAAAAAAAAGGATTTTAAAGAATTTACAATTTTAGAAAAAGATAGAATTTCATTATTTTAAAAATGTTTGAATTTAAAAAATTTAGGGTTTTTGAAAAAGTTGAAATTTTCAAAAAAGTGACGATTATGAAAAGCTTTGGATTTTGAACAAAAATCAGGATCTCAAAAAATTCGTGATTTTGAAAAAGCCAAGAAATTTTAGAAAGTTGGGATTGCCAAAAAAGAAAAGATTTTTATAAAAGGTGTAATTTTCAAATAAGTCAAGAATTACAAAATTGAAGATATTTTAAAATCCCATGTCTTTTCAATATCCTTTTTTTTTTAAATGCTAACATATTCAAAATCCTTACTTTTTCAAAATTCTAAATTTTATAAAATCGTGACTTTTTTTAATATTACGAACTTTTAAAAAATCACAATTTCTATTAAAAATTATGAAACTTTTTAAATTCATGACTTTATCACTTTCAAAGTCATGACTTTTTCAAACTCCTAACTTTTCCAAAATTGGGATATTTTTGAAATCACGACTTCTACAAAATCGCAACCCCTAAACCCTCAACCCTAAAACCTTAAACCTGAGTCGTAAATGCTAAACCCTAAACCCCAACATCCTAAACACTATGTTCAAAACCCTAAATCCTAATCCATAAACACAAAACCCTTAACATTGAATACTATATCCTATACCTCAGCCATAAACCATAAACCCAAATATCTAAATCGTAATACATAAACTCTAAACCTGAAACTTTTAACCATAAACCCTAAACAGTAAACCCTAAAGCCTTAGGGCTAACCCTAAACCCTATGTTGAATAATGAGCCCTAAGACAAAACCCTAAACCCTAAACTCATAACCCCGAATCTTGAACCCTGAGCCATGGACCCTCAACAATGAACACTGAGAGTTGAACCCTGAACCCTGACCTGTACGCCCTAAACTGTAAACTCTGAGCCATATACCTTAGAAACCCTAAATTTTGAGTCTTAAACCCTAAAACCGTAAATGCTAAATCCTAAATACTGAACCCTGAATCATAAACCATGTGCCCTAAACTCTAAGTGCAAAACCATCAACTATATACCTTGAACCCCAAACCCTAAAACCTGAGCCCTAAATCCTAACCCTAAACCCTAAACCCTTTACCCCAAAACCTTGAACCTAAAACCTAATTCTTAAACCCTAAAACTTGATCCCTGAACCCTGAAGCCTTGAGCCCTAATCCCTAAACCCTAAACATTAAACACTGCATCTTGATCCCAAAAACCTAAACCCTAAACACTAAATCCTCTAAGCCCTAAACCCTCAACAGGGAACCTTAAAATAGTTAGATTTTGAAAAAGTTGGTATTTTGAAATATTTGGAATTTTAAAAAATTTAGGATTTTCAAAAACTTGAGACTTTAAAAAAAGTCACGACTTTTGAAAAAGTTGTAATTTTAAATAAAGTGTTTATTTTTGAAAACATCAAGATTTATAAAAAAATTAAATGTTGTGATTTTTGAAATAGTTGCGATTTTTCAAAAAGTTGCTATTTTTGAAAAAGTTATAATCTCAAAAAAAGTCCATCATTTTGCAACCATGTACCAAAAAGGTTTAAAAACCTGTGTTGCCTATGTTGTTTGAAAGACGTCTGTTTTCTCTATTTTGACCAATCACCATGTTTTAAGAAAATGGCAAACTTTGTTTAGAATATTAGAACTTTTAAAAAAAATTCAACCGCCCTTTGATTAATTTAGATTTTCCATGGAATTTTTTTAACTTTTTGAATGTCCTTGCTTTTTGAAGGGGCCAGTCTTATTTTCCCTAAAACAGTTGAGAATTTCAAAAAATCGATTATCGACTTTTAACAGAATTTGCAATTTAAGAAAAAGGATAGAATTTCATGTAAACGTGAATCATCCCAAAAAAGTTAGGATTTGAAAAGTTGGGATTTGAACAAAAAATTAGGATGGGAATTTTAAAAAATCCCTTCATGGATTTTCAAAAAAGCCAAGAATTTTTCAAAAAGTTTTGGATTGTTCAAAAACACGAATATTTTGAAAAAAAAGGAACAATTTTCCAATAATAGCCTCGGGAGTTACAAAATAGCCAGTGAAAACAACTGGATCCACTTTTTCAAACTACTCACTGTTGTGTGAACCCCATGAACTAAACCCTAAACTCTCAAACATTTAATTAACCATGAGCCGCGGTACAATCGCCCTAAAATGCAAAACATCTAGGATTTTATAAAAAACTCAAGAGTTTGTCATAAATTTTAAGATTTCCCCTTAAAGGGCTTGTTCAAGAGTGGTTGAAAAGTCGGTTTGCCTCCCACACGATATTCGACGTCGAAAATTGGATTTCTAATATTTTCTGTGTTTTGTCCCCTTAACCAATAATAATTTTTGTTATAAAATTACCAGGACATCCTTTTTATTAAAATATTAAATCCCCCCGATGACATTTTTCTCAATTTGATAAAATTGATATTTTAGAATTCAAAGATTTTTTGTAAATTTGTGAATTCTGAAACAGTTTTTATTTTTCCGAAAAAGTGATTATAGCTGCCCTCCATTTTCTGCAAAAGTTGTGAATTCAAAAACATGTAGTTCTGGATTTTTGCAAAAACCTTTCGTGCCGCTCAAAATTAAGAGAAAAAAGATGAGATTTAAAACAGTTAATTGTGAGGCCACTGAAATTAGTAAAAAAAGTCATGGGATTTTCCCATGTGAATTCAAATATTAGTCTTTACCTCCCGTCCTTCAATTTTGAAACCACCTTCATTTTAGTCCCACTTCCCTACCCTCCCCCGGCTTTCAAAAACCCCCTTTGATTCCCTTTTATCAAACCGTTCCCCCCCCCTCAACGCATTTTCCCCCCTCCCTAACAAAACCGGGATTTTTCCCTTCGACCCAAAACTGGTCAATTACTGGTCCTATCGTTCCTTCCCTAAATCCCCCGCCCGTTCACTAAGCTGGATTTCGTACTTCTCACATCGAAGTTGTTTCAAAAAATGTGGTAATTTTCCACTTTGCTTCTTGGAATTCAAAACTGGAGATATTTTAATCCGTTCTTCCCTTGAATATGCTTTATTGAAAATCCCCTATTTCCTTCCCCGCACCTCCCCTCCCCCTACCCCCCCTCCCCCAGGTTGCCTTCCCTCAGCCTCGTTGCATTCCGTGAACCTCGTTTGCAAAGCATCCGTGGTGGGCCCTGAACCAACCCCTGTGCCCCCTACGATCCCTCCTCTTACTTCACGATTGTGAGCTCAAAATTGGTGTTTAGAGGGGATTAAATACCACGACTTGCCAACTTTCAAGTCTGTTCAAGGATTTTTGGTAAAAAGCAGTTGGGAATTTTTGAGAAATATACGAATGTGCGACCCCCCCGTCTAAAATAATTTCTAAATCTGTACACTTTTTCAAAATTAAATAATTTCTTTTCCAACCCGTAGGAGATTTTTTAAAAAAAATTTCGACACGGATTATGAAAAGGTTTAGACTTTGAACAGGGTTGAGATCTAAAATTTAGAGTCGTTTTTCGAATAAGGGAAATTTGACTTAAGTATTTGTTTTCAATGTTAAATTCCCGAAGGTGCATGGATTTTCGGCAAAAAAGTTGTTAATGTTCGCTTAGCTGAGGGTTTTCAAAAACTGAGTAGGTTTAATTATATTAAGGTGAATTCATCGTTATTTGTAGTGAGCCTAAAGGTTCGTAAAAGTGCTTAATAATACCGCGTTTTTCAACTATTTTAAAAGGGCGGGACTTTCGTTGTACACACAACGTTTTGAGCAGGGTAATGGGTCTCACCGCTGTTTTAGGGTTGTTTTTTCCTTTAAGCTTCACGGCTTCCACGTTAGGAGTTTATGGGTTTTGGGATTCTAGTCCTTTTTTAAGGGTGTGGCAGTGGCCCAAGGCGTTTTACGCTGGGTTTCAATTTGTTACAGTCGTCGAGTTTAAGGTAAGGCTCGAGGTATCGCTGGTTAGTAATAAAAGCTTGTGGGGGGGTTGTAGGTTCTTCACAGACTTCGGGGGATTTTTAGTGTGTTATGATAGGTTTGGGAGCTTTCAATTTTTAGAGTTTATGGGGTTTAGATTTATATTTTTGTTTAGGGTTGTATGAGGATTTTTGGATTCATGTTTTTAAGGGCTTAAGTTTAGGTTTTAGGGGTTTAGGGTTCAATGGATTTAGGAAGGTTTAACTAGGTTTAGTGTTTTAAGGAGGTCGAGCTTATCGGCTTACCTGGTGGGGAGTTTTGGGGTTTAGAGTTTAGATTTTACGATTTATGGATTTGGATTTATGATTTATGGCTAAGGGTTTAGGGTAAAGGATTCATTGTTAAGGGTTTATGGCTTAAGGTTTAGGTTTTAGAGTTTTGGGCTTAGTGTTTAGGATGTTGAGGTTTAGGGTTTAGTGTTTACGACTTAGGTTTCAGAATTTAGGGTTTAGGGGTCACGATTTTGAGAAAGTCACGATTTCAAAAATATCCCAATTTTAAAATAGTTAGGCTTTCCAAAAAGTCATGATTTTCAAAAAGTATGTATTTTCAAATATTTTCAAAGTGATAAAGTCATGAATTTAAAAAGTTCACAATTTTAAAATATTTTATAAAATGTTAGTATAAAAAAAAAAAGTATATACAAACCAATTAGGATTTAAAAATCCCTCCAGTTTTGTAATTCCTGACTTATTTCAAAATTGCAGCTTATTCAAAATCTTTTCTTTTTAAAAATCCCAACTTTTTCAAAATTCTTGACTTTTTGAAATTCTAATTTTTGTTCGAAATATCAACATTTTCATAATCCTGACTTTTTTAAAAAATCTCAACTTTTTCAAAAACCCTAGAATTTTCGAAATTCAAACATTTTTAGTATTATGAAATGTAATCTTTTTCTAAAATTGCAAATTCTTTAAAATCCTAATTTTTTTAAATTCAGAACTTTTTTAAAAATCATGACATACTAAAAAATACAGAATTTTTGGAAAATCTAAATTATTCAAACTCCTGATATTTTTTTTGACAATCCTGATATTTTATAAAAGTTGAGATTTTTAAAATGAAAATAGACTCAAACAGACACCAAGAGGACAAGTTATGCCATTTTCAAGTTCTCAGGGTTTAGTGTTTATAGGACGAAGGGCTCAAAGTTTAGCGTTCATGGTGTAGGGGTCAAGGTTCATGGTTTGAGGTTATGAGTTTAGGGTTTAGGTCTCTAGCTAAAGAGTTTTAAGGTTTAGGGTTTTTTCTTAGGGCTCAAGGTTCAAGGTATATGGTTTAGGGTTTAGAGTTTAAAGCTCAGCGTTAGGGGTTTATGGTTTAGGGCTTAGGGTTTAGTGTTTAGGCTTCATGACTCAGGGATCAGTGTTTAGGGTTTATGGATTAAGGTTTGGGGTTTAGATTTTATGATTTAGGGATTTAGGTTTATGGTTTATGGCTGAGGGTTTTAGGGTAAAGGATTCACTATTAAGGGTTGAGGATTTAGGATTTTGGGCTTAGTGTGTACTATGTTGGGGTTTAGGCTTTAGTTTTTTATTACTTAGGTTTCAGAATTTAGGATTTAGGGGTCGCGATTTCAAAAATATCCTGAATTTGAAACAGTTAAGATTTCGAAAAAGTCATGATTTTAAAAAAAAGAATTTTCAAAGATTTTCAAAGTTAACATGATTTTAAAAAAAATTTTGTGAATTTTTTTAAACATTCGTAATTTTCGAAAAACTCACAATTTTATAAAAAGTTGGAATTTTGAAAAAGTAAATATTTTTAAAATGTTAGGATTTTTTTTTTAAAATAGGATATTCTAAACAATTGGGATTTAAAAATCTCTTCAGTTTTGTAATTCTCGACTTATTTGTAAAATTGCACCTTTTTCAAAATCTTTTCTTTTTTTAAAATACCAACTTTATCAAAATTCTTGACTTTTTCGAAATCATGACTTTTTTTAAATTCCAAATTTTGTTCGAAATACCAACCTTTTCATAATCTTGACTTTTATTTTAAAACTCAACATTTTCAAAAACCCTAGAATTTTTGAAATTTAAATATTTTTAGAATTATGAAATTCTATCTTTTTCTAAAATTGTAAATTCTTTAAAATCTTAATTTTTTTCAAATTCACAACTTTTTGGTAAACAATGACTTTTTTAAAATCATGACATTCAAAAATCTAGATTTTCTAGAAAATCTAAATTATTCAAACTCTCAACGTTTTTTGAAAATCCATATATTCTGAAAAAGTTGAGATTTTTAAAATGAAATTGGACTAAAACAGACACCCAAAGGATAAGTTATGACATTTTCAAGTTCTTATTAATTTTGGTACATCACGACATTTCTGAAAACTTCATTCTTTTGAGATTATAACTTTTTAGAAAATCCCAACTTTCTCGAAATTCGCATCTATTTAAAAAATCACTACATTTTTAAATTTTTTAAAATCTCATCTTTTAAAAAATCCTAATTTTTTTTGAAAATGGCAAATTTTTCATAAATCTGGACTTTTTCAAAAATCCAAACTCTTCAAAAATCCCAACTCTTTTATAAAAATCCCATCTTTTCAATTATCATCATGTCTTTTTTGAAATATTCATTTTTCGAAAACCCCAACTTGTTTGAAAAGTTGAACATTTTTAAAGTCCTAACATTTTTTAAATCTTGATGTTTTCAAAAATAACAACTTTGGTTAAAATTGAAACTTTTTCAAAAGTCCTGGCTTTTTTGAAAATCTTAAGTTTTTTTTAAAATACTGACTTTCTAAAAAATCTTGACATTTTTTAAAATCCCAAGTTTTTCAAAATACGAACTTTTTCTAAATCTAACTATTTCAAGGTTTCTAAGTCGAGGGTTTAGGGAATAAGGCTCAGAGCTAAGGATTCAGGGTTCAGAGTTTAGGGTTGAGTTTCAGTGTTAAGTGTTTAGGGTTAGGATTTAGGGTTCAGGTTTTAGGGTTTGGGATTCGATGTTTATAGTTGAGGGTTTTGCATTTAGGGTTTAGGGCTCATGGTTTACGATTGAGGGTTTAGTATTTAGGATTTAGCATTTAGGTTTTAAGGTTTAAAACTCAAAATTTAGGGTTTAGGAGCAATTGGAGCTTAAGCTTTAGTGTTTATAGGATATAGGCTCAGAGTTTAGGGTTTACGATGTATGTAGGGGTCATGGTTTAGGTCTCAATGTTCATTGTTGAGGATCCATGGCTCATGGTTTGACATTATGAGTTTAGAGTTTAGGTCTCTAGCTAAAGAGTTTTAGGGTTTAGGGTTTTTGCTTAGGGCTCAAGGTTCAAGTTATATGTTTAAGGTTTAGGGTTAGGTTTAAGGATTTTAGGGTTCAATGTTTAGGGTTTAGAGTTTAAGGCTCAGTGTTAGGGGCTTAGGGTTTAGAGTTTAGGGTTAATGTCTCAGGGATCAATGTTTAGGGTTTATGGATTAAGGTTTGGGTTTTAGAGTTTAGATTTTATGATTTAGGGATTTGGGTTTAGGGTAAAGGATTCATTGTTACGGCTTTATGGCTTAAGGTTTAGGATTTAGGGTTTTGGGCTTAGTGTTTAGGATGTTGGGGTTTAGAGTTTAGTGTTTTTACGACTTTTGTTTCAAAAACTAGGGTTTAGGGTTTATGGGTTGTGATTTTGAGAAAGTCACGATTTCAAAAATATCTCGATTTTGAAACTTTTAGGATTTTGAAAAAGTCGTGATTTTCAAATTGTATGTATTTTCAAAGATTTTCAAAGTGATAAAGTGATGAAGTTAAAAAGTTCACAATTTTTTAAAAACTCGTGATTTTTTAAAAATTCATAATTTTCGAAAAAGTTTCAATTTTATAAAAAGTTGGAATTTTGAAAAAGTAAATATATTTTTAAAATGTTAGGATTTAAAAAAAAAAAAGGATATTCAAAACAATTGGCATTTAAATATCTCTTCAGTTTTTTAATTCCTCACTTATTTTAAAATTGCACCTTTTTCAAAATCTTTTCTTTTTTGAAAATCCCAACTTTCTTAAAATTCTTGGTTTTTTCACAGTCATGACTTTTTTGAGATCCTGATTTTTGTTCGAAATCCCAAGATTTTCATAATCCTAACTTTTTTGAAAATTTCAACTTTTTCAAAAACCCTAAAATTTTGAAATTCAAACTTTTTTAGAATAATGAAATTCTATCTTGTTGTAAAATTGTAAATTCTTTAAAATCCTTTTTTTTTTTTTCAAATTGACATCCATTTGGAAAATAATGACTTTTTCAAAAATAATGACATATTTAAAAATCCAGAATTTCTTGAAAATATGAATTATTTAAACTCTCAACATTTTTTTTAAAATCCTGATATGTTAAAAAAAATTAGAATTTTGAAACACGTGGTTTAATAATAAGGACTCAAATGGACACCTGGAGCACAAGTTATTAAATTTTCAAGTTCCTGATAATTTTGGCGGATCACTACATTTTTAAAATCTTAAATCCTTTGAGATTATAATTTTTTGAAAATCCTAACTTTTTTTAAAATCACAACTATTTCAAAAATCAAAACTATTTCAGGAATCCGAACCTTTTAAATTTTTTTGAATCACCTAAAATCGTAACTTAATAAAAATTTTGACTTTTTTGAAAATCCTTACTTTTAAAAAAAAATTGAAAAATCACAATTATGAAAAATCAGGATTTTTATGAATATCCTGACTTATTCAAAAATCTCAAGTTCTTAAAAAATCTTGATGTCAAAAAATCCCAATATTTTCGAAAATGTTGACTTTTTGGAAACTCTTGACTTGTCCAAAATCCTAACTTTTTCGAAAATCTTCACTTTTAAAAAATGACACTTTTTTTGAAAATCACAAATTATTTTAAATCCTGTATTTTTAAAAATCATAATTTTATTGAAAAGCCAACTCTTTCAAAAAAACGCAACTCTTCAAAAATGTGAAAAGCCCAACTCTTTTGAAAATCCCAACTTTTCATAAATCCTTACTTTTTTGAATTATTCATTTTTAAAAAATGCCAACTTGTTTGAAAATCTGAACATTTTTAAAATCCCAACATTTTTTAAATCTTAATTGTTTTTCAAAAATAAGATTTTGTTTAAAATTGTGACTTTTTCGAAAGTCGTGAATTTTTTTTTTACACAATCCTCAGTCTTTGAAAAACCTGACTCTTTAAGAAAAATTGACTTTTTTAAAATACCAAGTTTTTCAAAATACTAGATTTTTCTAAATCAAAATATCTTAAGGTTTCTAGGTTGAGGGTTAAAAGGTTCAGGGCTTATGTTCGGGGTTCATGGTTTAGGATTTAGGGTTTAGGCTTCATAGCTAATGGATTAGGGTTAAGGTTTTATGGTTTAGGGTTTGGGGTTTAGAGTTTAGGTATTATGATTTAGAGATTTTGGTTTATGGTTTATGCATGAGGGTTTAGGGTTTAAGGTTTACAATTGAGTGTTAAGGGTTTTTTATGTTTATGGTTTAGGATTTATTGTTTAGGGCTTAATGTTTAGGATGTTAGGGTTAAGGATTTAGTGTTTACGACTCAGGTTTCAGGTTTTACGAATTAGGGTTTAGGGGTCGCGATTTTTAAACAGTCACGATTTCAAAAATATCCTAATTTTGAAATAGTTAGGATTTCAAAAGTTTCTTTATTTTCAAAGATTTTAAAAGTGATTAATCATGAATTTAAAAATTTCACAATTTTTAAAAAACTCATGATTTTTGAAAAATTCGTAACTTTCGAAAAAGTCGTGAATTTATTAAATTTAGGAATTTTTAAAAATTAAATATTTTGAAAATGTTATGAGTTTAAATAAAATTTGGATATTCAAAACAATTGGGATTTAACTTTAGTTTTATAATTCCTGATTTATTTGAAAATTGCTCGTTTTTTAAAAATCTTGTCTTTTTGAGAATCCTAAATTTCTCAAAAATCTTGGCTTTTTCGAAATCACGACTTTTTTGAAATCCCAATTTTTGATCGAAATCCCAAACTTTTCATAATCCTAAGTTTTTTGAAAATCTAAATTTTTTCAAAAACCCTAAAAATTTTTAAATTTGAACTTTTTTATAATTAAGAAATTTAATCTTTTTCTAAAATTTCAAATTCTTTAAAATCCTAAATTTATTGAAATTCTCAACTTTTTGGAAAATAATGACTTTCTCAAAAATCATGACATATTCAAAAATCTAGAATTTTTGGAAAATCTAAATTATTTAAACTCCCGATTTTTTTTTTGAATTTCTGATATTTTTAAAAAGTTTAGATTTTTGAAACATGTGGTTTAAAAAAAGGACTCAAACGGACACCCGAAACATAAGTTATGACCTTTTCAAGTTCCTGTTAATTTTTAAAGTCCAAAGGTTTTTTAAATCTGAAGTTTTTTAAAATCCTAAATTTTTCAAAAATTTGGCTTTTTAATATCGCAAGTTTTTCAAATTTAACTATTTAAGGTTTCTTGGTTGAGGGTTTAGGGCTCAGGGGATTTATGTTTGGGGTTTAGGTTTTTGGGCTCAGGATTTAGGGTTTAGGGTTTATTGTTTAGGGTTTAGGGATTAGGACCCAGGGGATCAGGGTTCAGGGTTTAGGGTTTAGTGTTTAGGCTTCATGGCTTAAGGATTAGTAGGGTTTAGGGTTTAGTTTTTTATGATTTAGGGATTTGGGTTTATGGTTTATGGCTGAGGGTTTAGGATTCAGTGTTAAGGGTTTATGGTTTAGGATTTAGGGTTTTGGGCTTAATGTTTAGGATGTTGGGGTTTAGGGTTTAGTGTTTACGACTGAGGGTTTAGGGTTTAGGAGTCGTGATTTTAAAAAAGTTTTGATTTATAAAACTCATGATTTTTAAAAAAAAACTCTTGATTTTTAAAAATTCGTAATTTTTTCGAAAAAGTTGTGATTTTATAAAATGTTGGAATTTTGAAAAAGTAAAGATTTTAAAAATGTTAGGATTTTCAAAAATATTAGGTTATTCAAAACAGTTGGGATTAAAAAATCTCTTTAGTTTTTTAATTCTTGATTTATTTGAAAATTGCACTTTTTTTAAAAATCTTGTCTTTTTTTAAAATCCCAACTTTTTCAAAATTTATGGCTTTTTCGAAATCATGAATTTTTTGAAATCCCAAATTTTGATAAAAATCCCAACCTTTTCAGAATCTTGACTTTTTTTTTGAAAATGTCAACTTTTCCAAATACCCTAAAAAAATTTAAATTCAAACTTTTCTAGATTATAACTCTTTTGAAATTATAACTTTTTCAAAAATCCCAACATTCTCAATTTTTAAAAAATCCCTTCTTTTCAAATCCTGACTTTTTTTAAAATGTCGAATTTTCAAAAATCTTGACATTTTCAAAAATCCCGACTCTTCAAAAATGCGAAAAATCCCAACTTTTCTAAAATCCTGGCTTTTTCAAAATATTGATTTTTATAAAACCCCAAATTGTTTGAAAATATGATTATTTTCAAAGTCCCAACATTTTTTTCTTTTCAAACATAACAACTTTGTTTTAAATTGTAACTTTTTCAAAAGTCTAGACATTTTTTATAATCCTTACTTTTTAAAAAATCTTGAATTTTTGAAAATCCCAAGATTTTCAAAATACCAAATTTTCCAAATCTAACTATTTTAAGGTATCTAGGTTGAGGGTTTAGGGCTCAAAGGATTTATTTAGTGTTTAGGGTTTAGGTTTTTTGGCTCAAGATTCAGGGTTTAGAGATTAGGGATTAGGGCTCAGGGCTCAAGGTTCAAGGTTTATGGTTGAGGTTAAGGGTCTAGGGATCAAGGTTTAGGGGTTAAGAATTATGTTTTAGGGTTTAGGGTTAGATCCTCGAATGTATGGTCGTTGGATTCAACAGGGATTTCATTCGATGGGGGAAGATTTTACTTTTAAATCTATCCTCGAAAAACACAAGGTAATCCACTAGGATACGGGGAGAGGGTTAGCTCTATTAACTCCAGGTCAAGTTTGGCTGTGTTGCTCCTATGTGTCTGGTTTATGTCGATGTCACTAAACGTACCTACTAAGACGATAAACCCCTTTCTTGGGATCTTATTTGCCTAACACTTTGATGTTCCATCAAGTGCAAAGTTTAAGTTCGTTCTACGGTTTTAAATTTCCTATGTGGTAAAAAGGATCACACATGCAGGCAAGCTATGTACGAGTATTTTATTAGGGTTGAGTGTTTCCATAAAAAAAGACTCTTTATTACGTTTGCAAGGTAAAAAGATAACCCAGTAATTAATTTAACCATTTATTGAATGATGAAAAAGTACTACAATATTTTAATTTCAATTTCATTTACTATATATATATATCCAATCTTTTTTTTTACCATACACAACTAAGAATCAAATTGAACCGGTGAATTAGATGCACATTTCCTAAGATATCCCTAAAACTAGCATCTCATACATATTAACAAATTTCAAACATAAATTTTTAGTAACAAGAGACTACATTATACAGTTATTCATTTTGTAATGACCTGTAAAAATTTCAATAATAATAATTAAATTACACATTGTCTTTTTTGTCATCATTCTTCCATCCGGTAAAACCCATGTGAGCATGATATCAGCGATAATTCACTGGCATGGCATCCACCCTAACCAATCATAATTATCATTTTTCAGTTTCCCATTTACATCTGACAATAATTAAAATTTACAATCGAAATAGAAAAGGTCTACAAACATGTATTTATTGTCTTTCATTTTTCTTCATTTTGTAACCCAGGAGAGAGAAAGAGAAGGGAAGAGAGAGAAACACCATTTTTCCAAAAGTTCTATTTCACACAACATATACACTAAAGGGTTTTAAACAATTATTTACATATGTTAAAAGTTTCCAGGGTGATTTGGTGACCCTACGAGGGACCTCAGCTTTCTATTTTTTACATTTTCCTATTAGCTACAAAACGTTCAAAATGGGCTCAGAGGCTAAGAAACCGATTCTAAACATTTTCTTCCGAAGATAACGCACACCAAAATTAAATTTCTACGTGTCCCTAGATATACCAAGAATTCATAGCAACTGACGGAGTTGAAAAAGAGCGAACAGTTTGCATTTGACGGCTAATTTTCTGGGGCTACTGATCGTAGTTGACCCAGTTGAAAAAGGACAAAAGTGAGAGCTGAGAAAACCACTTCCAAAATAAATGTTTGATGGATGTGCACGCAATGGCTTCACCAAACTATCCCGAAAAGTGCTCTTTCCTATACTAAATGTTCTATGTAATTATCTAGTATAAACACTAGAGGTTTGTGAAGACGAAAAGTAATTTCTCCATCTAGGTTTCAAATGGCGGTTCAAAACGAAAGCCAACTTTCTAGATTTAACGGCTTTCTACTGCTGTAAACTAGTGTAACAGGGCTCCTATAAGAGCGTCAAAAGGATGTCATATGATTGTTTCAGGTCAAACTAAAAGTCAAGGTGACTCCTCGTATACCAAGGTACACGAATGTAACTTCACATATCATTTCCAGAGTTACGAAGGGTTAGTAAGTCTCCAAAAAATACAAAATTTAAGTATTTTATACAGGAAGAAGGTCAACTTTATCAATGGGGAGTCAAATTCGTTTGGTCGGTAAAACAATATTGGAGCGATCAAGATGGGTAAGATTTTTCTAAATCTTCTCAAAGTGAGGGTAATAGTTCATGGTTTAAAAAGTAGACGAGCTATAATGGCATCATGAGTTACGACACGACAATTTAATTGTTTTACAACGAGTTGAAGGGACATTTAACTGTATTAAAAATCTTAATAATTTAAAATTCTATTTAATTGCAAAAGAGAACTAAAACACGATAATTATGAGAGGTAAGGGAAGAAGAACCATGCTTGGAAACGATGAGCAAAATGGTACAAGGGGCTCCAAGCAGTTTACACTCGCGATCCATTGAGACCACCATTGTTGTCACATGATGCCAGGTAGTCATGTGCAAACCAAGCCATTCGTTGTGCACCCATGTCTCATTGAAAAGAACCATTTTGTATTTTCAATTAGTCATCTTGATCCAAGAGACCGCATTTTCTATGGCAAACAGATCACACACCTTTTCAATAAAATCCATTTTTTTACACATCCTGCAATCATTGCAGCCCATAAACCACATTCCTTTCAGGCATTAACAAACAGTTAACATGCTTCCACATTTTTACACATTCTCATGTGCTCATCAAATACCAAGCAAACAAAACGATTAATTCTAGGCATGATTATAAAAGAGGCACTCATGCAATCAAAGTATTTACAACCCTCATGCACTGAACCTGCCTGGCTAAATGCTAAGTAAACAAAAATGAAGCTTACATGGTCAAGGTATGTTCCATAAGACCACATCTCTTTGAGGCATACTGCCAAATAGTTCACAGGATTCCACATCTTGCATATGTATCTGCCAGGGCATTTACAACTAGAACAAAAAAAATTCCTTCTCCATAATGCTTGGATAGATGTCCGAGGCCTATTCTGAAGCTCCCATTTTGACAGCGGGTGGGAGGTTGCTGGAAAAAGGCTGTGGAGTCAAGCTTTACTCGTACCAAATGCATTTATTTTCTTGGAAGTTTCCAAGGAATTTTAAACAAACTCATTTGTGCATATCCTACCATCATAGCATTCCATGAGCCCGCATCTATTTGGGGAATTCTATCAAACTATTTACAACCTGTCTTACACATCCATTTTAAGCATAAATGTCTACCAAGGCAGTAGCAACTACAACATCTGACAAAAATGCCTCTCCAGTTCATGTCTTGGCAGCTGTCCACACAGGTCCCATTGTTTAAGTAAAAAAATAACTTCCACCAAAGCATTTCGTGACCCACATTTTCCCTCAAGCATTTTCCAACTGCCACAACCTCCTCCACACCTTCTTCAGCCTGGTGGGCGTGCAAACCAGTTTGGGGTTTCCTCCCTCCCTCCATGGCGGTGACTATTCACTCCCCTTCATAAAAAAAAGATAAAACAAAACTACATATTCATAACAACCACAAGAATTTATCAATAATAATAATAATAATAATCACACATCAACAATATAAACTATAATATTATTAGAAACATTATTTTTATGATTTTACGGCTAAAACAATGATAATAATTATTAATCCTATTAATGGTGACGACCAAGTAAACTCAACGAACCTAGAACAAGATTTTCCTTTAACCGGATAGTTGTCTATGACGCTACGAGGTCCACAATTTGGGGTGTCGACAATGACCCAAAAGGCAAGGAGAGGGAAGGTGGAAAATCTTCACTGCAACCTAGGCAAGGTCAACAATAGTCAACAAAAGCATATGCACACAAGTCTCCCAAGCTTAGCAATAAGGTCGTCATGCCAAAGACCGGGGGAACATCGAACGGGGCATTACATTACGGGTTTAAAGTATAGGTTTTCTGATTTAGGGATTTGGGTTTATGGTTTATGGCGGGTTTAGGGTTTAATATTCAGTGTTAATGGTTTATGGTTTAGGATTTAGGGTTTTGGGCTGAGCGTTTAGGATGTTGGGGTTTAGGATTTAGCGTTTACAACTAAGGTTTCAGGTTTTAGTGTTTAGAGGTCACGATTTTAAAAAAGTAGTGAATTTGAAAAAGTCATGATTTTCAAAAAGACTATATTTTCAAAGATTTTGAAAGTGATAAAGTCATGAATTTCAAAAAGTTCAAAATTCTCTATTTTGAAAGTGATCAAGTTGCGATTTTGAAAGTGATGAAGTTGTGATTTTATAAAAATTCAAAATTTGTTAATATTTTAAAAATATTAGCATTTTCAAAAAAATTAGGATATTCAAAACAATTGGGATTTATATATATCTTCAATTTTTTAAATCTTGACTTATTTGAAAATTGCACCTCTTTTCAAAATCTTGTCTTTTTTGAAAATTTCAACTTTTTAAATATTCTTGACTTTTTCAAAATCATGAATTTTTTAAAATTCCAATTTTTGTTCAAAATACCAACATTTTCAAAATCCTGACTTTTTTTAAAATCTCAACTTTTTCAAAAACCCTATAATTTTTTAAATTCAAACGTTTTTAGAATTATGAAATTCAATCTTTTTCTGAAATAGCAAATTCTTTAAAATCCTAATTTTTTTGAAATTCACAACTTTTTTGAAAATAATGACTTTTTGTAAAATCAAGACATATTCAAAAATCCAAAATTTCTAGAAAATCTAAATTATTCAAACTCCCAACATTTTTTTGAAAATCTTGATATTTTTAAAAAGTTGAGATTTTTAAAATGAAAACGAACTCAAACGGACACTTAGAGAAAAAGTTATGACATTTACTACATTTTTGAAAACTTCATTCTTTTGACATTATAAATTTTTAGAAAATCCCCAACATATATTCAAAAATCCAAACTCTTCAAAAATCTTGACTCTTTAAAAATGTGAAAAGCCCAACTCTTTCGAAAATCTCAACTTTTCAAAAATCCTGACTTTTTTGAAATATTCATTTTTCAAAAATCCCAACCTATTTGAAAAGTTGAACATTTTTAAAGTCCCAACATTTTTTAAATCTTGATGTTTTCAAAAATAACAACTTTGTTTAAAATTACAACTTTTTCAAAAGTCATGACTTTTTAGAAAATCTCAATTTTTTTAAAATACCGACTTTATCAAAATTCTTGACTTTGAATTTAGGTTTTTAAGGTTTAAGACTACGAATTTAGGGTTTAGCAGCAATTAAGGTTTAGTGTTTATAGGATATGGGGCTCAGAGTTTAGGTCTCATTGTTCATTGTTGAGGATTCATGGCTTAGGGTTCATGGTTTAGGGTTTTTTCTTAGGACTCAAGGTTCAAGGTATATGGTTTAGGGTTCAATGTTTAGGGTTTAGAGTTTAAGGCTCGGTGTTAGGGGTTTAAGGTTTACTGTTTAGGGTTTAAGGCTTAGTGTTTAATGTCTAGGCTTCATAACTCAAGGATCAGTTTTTAGGGTTTATGGATTAAGGTTTGGGGTTTAGAGTTTAGATTTTACGATTTAGGGATTTGGGTTTATGGTTTATGGCAAAGGGTTCAGGGTAAAGGATTCACTATTAAGGGTTTATGGCATAAGGTTTATAAAGGATTTAGGGTTTTTGGCTTAATGTTTAGTGTTTACAACTTAGGTTTCAAAATTTAGGGTTTAGGGTTTAGGGGTTGCGATTTCAAAAATATCTCGATTTTGAAACTGTTAGGATTTCAGAAAAGTCATGATTTTAAAAAACTATGTAGTTTCAAAGATTGTCAAACTGATAAAGTCATGAATTTAAAAAGTTCACAATTTTTAAAAAATTCTTGATTTTTTTAAAATTCGTAATTTTTGAAAAAGTCATGATTTTATAAAAAGTTGGAATTTTGAAAAAGTAAATATTTTTAAAATTTTAGGATTTTTTAAAAAATAGTATTTTCAAGACAATTAGGATTTTAAAATCTCTTCAATTTTGTTCATCCCGACTTATTTGAAAATTGCACCTTTTTCAAAATCTTTTCTTTTTTGAAAATCCCAACTTTCTCAAAATTCTTGAATTTTTTGAAATTCCAATTTTTGTTTGAAATACCAACATTTTCACAATCCGGACTTTTTTTCAAATCAACTTTTACAAAAACCCTAGAATTTTTGAAATTCAAACGTTTTTAGAATTATGAAATTCTATCTTTTTCTAAAATTGAAAATTCTCTAAAATCCTAATTTTTTTAAATTCACAACTTTTTGGAAAATAATGACTTTTTTTAAAATAATGACATATTCAAAAATCTTGAATTTCTAGAAAATCTAAATTATTTAAACTCCCGATATTTTTTTGACAATCTTGATATTTTAAAAAAGTTGATATTTTAATAATTAAAATGAACTCAAACGAACACCCAATGGACAAGTTACGACATTTTCAAGTTCTTGATAATTTTGGTGCATCACTACATTTTTGAAAACTTCATTCTTTTGAGATTATAACTTTTTAGAAAATCCCAACTTTTTCAAAATTCGCATCTATTTAAAAATCGCGACGTTTTAAAAATTTTTAAAATCTCATCTTTTAAAAAATCCTAATTTTTTTGAAAATTTCAGGTTTTTCAAAAATCTTGACTTTTTCAAAAATCCAAACTCTTCAAAAATGTGAATAGCCCAACTCTTTTGAAAATCCCAACTTTTCAAAATTTATGACTTTTTCGAAATATTCATTTTTTGAAAACCCCAACTTGTTTGAAAATTTGAACATTTTTTAAATCTTGATGTTTTCAAAAATAACAATTTTATTTAAATTTGCAAATTTTTCAAAAGTCATGATGACTGTTTTGAAAATCTCAAGTTTTTTTAAAAAATAAATTTCTCAAAAATCTTGACTTTTTTAAAATCCCAAGTTTTTCAAAATACCAACTTTTTCTAAATCTAACTATTTTAAGCTTTCTAAGTTGAGGGTTTAGAGCTTAGGGGATTTAGTGTTTAGGGAATAGGGCTGAGAGCTAAGTGTTCAGGGTTTAGGGTTGAGGTTCAGTATTAATTGTTTAGGCTTAAGATTTAGGGTTCATGTTTTAGGGTTTGGGATTCAAGGTTTATAGTTGAGGGTTTCACATTTAGGGTTTAGTATTTAGGTTTTAGGAGCAATTAGAGCTTAAGGTTTAGTGTTTATAGGATAAAGGGCTCAGAGTTTAGGGTTTACGGTGTAGGGGCCAGGGTTTAGGTCTCGGTGTTCATTGTTGAGGATCCATGGCTCAGGGTTCATGGTTTGAGGTTATGAGTTTAGGGTTTAGGGTTTTTATTTAGGGTTCAAGCTTCAAGGTATGGTTTAGGGTTTAGTGTTAGGCCCAAGGCTTTTAGGGTTCAATGTTTACAGTTTAGATTTTAAGGCTCGAGGTTAGGGGTTTAGTGTTTAGGCTTCATGACTCAGGGATCAGTGTTTAGGGTTTATGGATTAATGTTTGGGGTTTAGAGTTTAGATTTTATGATTTACGGATTTGGGTTTATGGTTTATGGCTAAGGGTTTAGGGTAACGGATTCACTGTTAAGGGTTTATGGCTTAAGGTTTAGGTTTTAGAGTTTTGGGCTTAGTGTTTAGGATGTTGAGGTTTAGGGTTTAGTGTTTACGACTTAGGTTTCAGAATTTAGGGTTTTTAGGGTTTAGGGGTCATGATTTTGAGAAAGTCACGATTTCAAAAATATCCCAATTTTAAAATAGTTAGGCTTTCGAAAAAGTATGTATTTTCAAAGATTTTCAAAGTGATAAAGTCATGAATTTAAAAAGTTCACAATTTTAAAATATTTTATAAAATGTTAGTATTTAAAAAAAAATAGTATATACAAACCAATTATGATTTAAAAATCTCTCCAGTTTTGTAATTCTTGACTTATTTCAAAATTGCAGCTTATTCAAAATCTTTTCTTTTTAAAAATCCCAACTTTTTCAAAATTCTTGACTTTTTTGAAATTCTAATTTTTGTTCGAAATATCAACATTTTCATAATCCTGACTTTTTTAAAATCTCAACTTTTTCAAAAACCCTAGAATTTTTGAAATTCAAACATTTTTAGTATTATGAAATTTAATCTTTTTCTAAAATTGCAAATTTTTTTAAATCCTAATTTTTTTAAATTCAGAACTTTTTTTAAAATAATGATTTTTTTAAAAATCATGACATACTAAAGAGTTTTAAGGTTTAGGGTTTTTGCTTAGGGCTCAAGGTTCAAGGTATATGGTTTAGGGTTTAGAGTTTAAAGCTCAGTGTTAGGGGTTTAGTGTTTAGGCTTCATGACTCAGGGATCAGTGTTTAGGGTTTATGGATTAAGGTTTGGGGATCAGAGTTTAGATTTTATGATTTAGGGATTTGGGTTTATGGTTTATGGCTGAGGGTTTAGGCTAAACGATTCATTATTAAGGGTTGAGGATTTAGGGTTTTGAGCTTAGTGTGTACTATGTTGGGGTTTAGGCTTTAGTTTTTATTACTTAGGTTTCAGAATTTAGGGTTTAGGGGTCACGATTTCAAAAATATCCTGAATTTGAAACAGTTAAGATTTCGAAAAAGTCATGATTTTAAAAAAGAATGTATTTTCAAAGTGATAAAGTCATGATTTTAAAAAGTTCACAATTTTTAAAAAAAATTGTGATTTTTTAAAAATTCATAATTTTCGAAAAAGTCGTGATTTTATAAAATGTTGGAATTTTGAAAAAGTAAATATTTTTAAAATATTAGATTTTTTTTTAAAATAGGATATTCAAAACAATTAGGATTTAAAAATCTCTTCAGTTTTGTAATTCCTAACTTATTTGAAAATTGCACCTTTTTTAAAATCTTTTCTTTTTTTAAAATACCAACTTTATCAAAATTCTTGACTATTTCGAAATCATGACTTTTTTTAAATTCCAAATTTTGTTCGAAATACCAACCTTTTCATAATCTTGACTTTTATTTAAAAACTCAACATTTTCAAAAACCCTAGAATTTTTGAAATTTAAATATTTTTAGAATTATGAAATTCTATCTTTTTCTAAAATTGTAAATTCTTTAAAATCTTAATTTTTTTCAAATTCACAACTTTTTGGTAAACAATGACTTTTTTAAAATCATGACATTCAAAAATCCAGATTTTCTAGAAAATCTAAATTATTCAAACTCTCAACATTTTTTGAAAATCCATATATTCTAAAAAAGTTGAGATTTTTAAAATGAAATTGGACTAAAACGGACACCCAAAGGACAAGTTATGACATTTTCAAGTTCTTATTAATTTTGGTACATCACGACATTTCTGAAAACTTCATTCTTTTGAGATTATAACTTTTTAGAAAATCCCAACTTTCTCGAAATTCGCATCTATTTAAAAAATCACTACATTTTTAAAAATTTTAAAATCTCATCTTTTAAAAAATTCTAATTTTTTTTGAAAATGGCAAATTTTTCATAAATCTGGACTTTTTCAAAAATCCCAACTCTTTTCAATTATCATGTCTTTTTTGAAATATTCATTTTTCGAAAACCCCAACTTGTTTGAAAAGTTGAACATTTTTAAAGTCCTAACATTTTTTAAATCTTGATGTTTTCAAAAATAACAACTTTGGTTAAAATTGAAACTTTTTCAAAAGTCCTGGCTTTTTTGAAAATCTTAAGTTTTTTTAAAATACTGACTTTCTAAAAAATCTTGACATTTTTAAAATCCCAAGTTTTTCAAAATACGAACTTTTTCTAAATCTAACTATTTCAAGGTTTCTAAGTTGAGGGTTTAGGGAATAAGGCTCAGAGCTAAGGATTCAGGGTTCAGAGTTTAGGGTTGAGTTTTAGTGTTAAGTGTTTAGGGTTAGGATTTATGGTTCAGGTTTTAGGGTTTGGGATTCGATGTTTATAGTTGAGGGTTTTGCATTTAGGGTTTAGGGTTCATGGTTTACGATTGAGGGTTTAGTATTTAGGATTTAGCATTTAGGTTTTAAAGTTTAAAACTCAAAATTTAGGGTTTAGGAGCAATTGGAGCTTAAGCTTTAGGGTTTATAGGATATAGGGCTCAGAGTTCAGGGTTTACGATGTAGGGGTCATGGTTTAGGTCTCAATGTTCATTGTTGAGGATCCATGGCTCATGGTTTGACATAATGAGTTTAGAGTTTAGGTCTCTAGCTAAAGAGTTTTAGGGTTTAGGGTTTTTGCTTAGGGCTCAAGGTTCAAGTTATATGGTTTAAGGTTTAGGGTTAGGTTTAAGGATTTTAGGGTTCAATGTTTAGGGTTTAGAGTTTAAGGCTCAGTGTTAGGGGCTTAGGGTTTAGTGTTTAGGCTTCATGACTCAGGGATCAATGTCTAGGGTTTATGGATTAAGGTTTGGGGTTTAGAGTTTAGATTTTATGATTTAGGGATTTGGGTTTAGGGTAAAGGATTCATTGTTACGGGTTTATGGCTTAAGGTTTAGGATTTAGGGTTTTGGGCTTAGTGTTTAGGATGTTGGGGTTTAGAGTTTAGTGTTTACGACTTTTGTTTCAAAGCCTAGGGTTTAGGGTTTATGGGTTGTGATTTTGAGAAAGTCATGATTTCAAAAATATCTCGATTTTGAAACATTTAGGATTTCGAAAAAGTCATGATTTTCAAATTGTATGTATTTTCAAAGATTTTCAAAGTGATAAAGTTATGAAGTTAAAAAGTTCACAATTTTTGAAAAACTCGTGATTTTTTAAAAATTCATAATTTTCGAAAAAGTTTCAATTTTATAAAAAGTTGGAATTTTGAAAAAGTAAATATTTTTAAAATGTTAGGATTTAAAAAAAAAAGGATATTAAAAACAATTGGCATTTAAATATCTCTTCAGTTTTTTAATTCCTCACTTATTTTAAAATTGCACCTTTTTCAAAATCTTTTCTTTTTTGAAAATCCCAACTTTCTTAAAATTCTTGGCTTTTTCACAGTCATGACTTTTTTGAGATCTTGATTTTTGTTCGAAATCCCAAGATTTTCATAATCCTAACTTTTTTCAAAATTTCAACTTTTTCAAAAACCCTAAAATTTTTGAAAGTCAAACTTTTTTAGAATAATGAAATTCTATCTTGTTGTAAAATTGTAAATTCTTTAAAATCCTTTTTTTTTTAAATTGACAGCCATTTGGAAAATAATGACATATTTAAAAATCTAGAATTTCTTGAAAATATGAATTATTTAAACTCTCAACATTTTTTTAAAAATCCTGATATGTTAAAAAAAGTTTAGAATTTTGAAACACGTGGTTAATAATAAGGACTCAAATGGACACCTGGAGCACAAGTTATGAAATTTTCAAGTTCTTGATAATTTTGGCGGATCACTACATTTTTAAAATCTTAAATCCTTTGAGATTATAATTTTTTGAAAATCCTCACTTTTTTAAAAATCACAACTATTTCAAAAATCAAAACTATTTCAGGAATCCGAACCTTTTAAATTTTTTTGAATCATCTAAAATCGTAACTTAATAAAAATTTTGACTTATTCAAAAATCTCAAGTTTTTAAAAAATCTTGATGTCAAAAAATCCCAATATTTTTGAAAATGTTGAATTTTTGGAAACTCTTGACTTGTCCAAAATCCTAACTTTTTCAAAAATCTTCACTTTTAAAAAATGACAACTTTTTTGAAAATCACAAATTATTTTAAATCCCGTATTTTTAAAAATCATAATTTTCTTGAAAAGCCCAACTCTTTCAAAAAACGCAACTCTTCAAAAATGTGAAAAGCCCAACTCTTTTGAAAATCCAAACTTTTCATAAATCCTTACTTTTTTGAAATATTCATTTTTCAAAAATGCCAACTTGTTTGAAAATCTGAACATTTTCAAAATCCCAACATTTTTAAAATCTTAATGTTTTCAAAAATAAGATTTTGTTTAAAATTGTGACTTTTTCGAAAGTCGTGAATTTTTTACAATCCTCAAGTCTTTGAAAAACCTAACTCTATAAGAAAATTGACTTTTTGAATATCCTGACTTTTTAAGAAAAATTGACTTTTTGAAATTCCTGACTTTTAAGAAATAAATGACTTTTCGAAAATACCAAGTTTTTCAAAATACTAGATTTTTCTAAATCAAAATATCTTAAGGTTTCTAGGTTGAGGGTTAAAAGGTTCAGGGCTTATGGTTCGGGGTTCATGGTTTAGGATTTAGGGTTTAGGCTTCATAGCTAATGGATTAGGGTTAAGGGTTTACGGTTTAGGGTTTGGGGTTTAGAGCTTAGCTATTATGATTTAGGGATTTTGGTTTATGGTTTAGGGTTTAGGGTTTACAATTGAGTGTTAAGGGTTTTTATGTTTATGGTTTAGGATTTATTGTTTAGGGCTTAGTGTTTAGGATGTTAGGGTTAAGGATTTAGTGTTTACGATTCAGGTTTCAGGTTTTACGAATTAGGGTTTAGGGGTCACGATTTTTAAACAGTCACGATTTCAAATATATCCTAATTTTGAAAAAGTTAGGATTTAAAAAGTTTCTTTGTTTTCAAAGATTTTAAAAGTGATTAAATCATGAATTTAAAAATTTCACAATTTTTAAGAAACTCACAATTTTTGAAAAATTCGTAACTTTCGAAAAAGTCATGAATTTATTAAATTTAGGAATTTTTAAAAATTAAAGATTTTGAAAATGTTATGAGTTTAAATAAAATTTGGATATTCAAAACAATTGGGATTTAACTTTAGTTTTATAATTCCTAATTTATTTGAAAATTGCTTGTTTTTTAAAAATCTTGTCTTTTTGAGAATCCTAAATTTCTCAAAAATCTTGGCTTTTTCAAAATCACGACTTTTTTGAAATCCCAATTTTTGATCGAAATCCCAAACTTTTCATAATCCTAAGTTTTTTGAAAATCTAAACTTTTTCAAAAACCATAAAAATTTTTAAATTTGAACTTTTTTATAATTAAGAAATTTAATCTTTTTCTAAAATTTCAAATTCTTTAAAATCCTAAATTTATTGAAATTCTCAACTTTTTGGAAAATAATGACTTTCTCAAAAATCATGACATATTCAAAAATCTAGAATTTTTGGAAAATCTAAATTATTTAAACTCCCGATTTTTTTTGAAATTTCTGATATTTTTAAAAAGTTTAGATTTTTGAAACATGTGGTTTAAAAAAAAGAACTCAAACGGACACCCGAAACATAAGTTATGACATTTTCAAGTTCCTGTTAATTTTTAAAGTCCAAAGGTTTTTTAAATCTCAAGTTTTTGAAAATCCTAAATTTTTCAAAAATTTTGACTTTTTAAATATCGCAAGTTTTTCAAAATTTAACTATTTTAAGGTTTCTTGGTTGAGGGTTTAGGGCTTAGGGGATTTAATGTTTTGGGTTTAGGTTTTTGGGCTCAGGATTTAGGGTTTAGGGTTTATTGTTTAGGGTTTAGGGAGTAGGACCCAGGGGATCAGGGTTCAGGGTTTAGGGTTTAGGGTTTAGTGTTTAGGCTTCATGGCTTAAGGATTAGTAGGGTTTAGGGTTTAGTTTTTTATGATTTAGGGATTTGGGTTTATGGTTTATGGCTGAGGGTTTAGGATTCAGTGTTACGGGCTTAATGTTTAAGGATGTTGGGGTTTAGGGTTTAGTGTTTACGTCTGAGGGTTTAGGATTTAGGGTTTAGGAGTCGTGATTTTGAAAAAGTTTTGATTTATAAAACTCATGATTTTTAAAAAAAATTATTGATTTTTAAAAATTCGAAATTTTGGAAAAATTTGTGATTTTATACAATGTTGGAATTTTGAAAAAGTAAAGATTTTAAAAATGTTAGGATTTTCAAAAATATTAGGATATTCAAAACAGTTGGGATTAAAAAATCTCTTTAGTTTTTTAATTCTTGATTTATTTGAAAATTGCACTTTTTTTAAAAATCTTGTCTTTTTTTAAAATCCCAACTTTTTCAAAATTTATGGCTTTTTCAAAATCATGAATTTTTTGAAATCCCAATTTTTGTTAAAAATCCCAACCTTTTCAGAATCTTGACTTTTTTGAAAATGTCAACTTTTCCAAATACCCTAAAAAAATTTAAATTCAAACTTTTCTAGATTATAACTCTTTTGAAATTATAACTTTTTCAAAATTCCCAACATTCTCAATTTTTAAAAAATCCCTTCTTTTCAAATCTTGACTTTTTTTAAAATGTCAAATTTTCAAAAATCTTGACATTTTCAAAAATCCTGACTCTTCAAAAATGCCAAAAATCCCAACTTTTCTAAAATCCTGACTTTTTCAAAATATTCATTTTTATAAAACCCCAAATTGTTTGAAAATATGATTATTGTCAAAGTCCCAACATTTTTTTCTTTTTAAACATAACAACTTTGTTTTAAATTGTAACTTTTTCAAAAGTCTAGACATTTTTTATAATCCTTACTTTTTCAAAAATCTTGAATTTTTGAAAATCCCAAGATTTTCAAAATACCAAATTTTCTAAATCTAACTATTTTAAGGTATCTAGGTTGAGGGTTTAGGGCTCAAAGGTTCAAGGTTTAGGGGTTAAGAATTATGTTTTAGGGTTTAGGGTTAGGATTTATGGCCCAAGTTTTAGGGTTTAGCATTCGAGGTTTACAGTTGAGGGTTTTGTACTTACTGTTTAGGGCTCATGGTTTACGATATAGGGTTAGGTATTTAGGGTTTAGGAGTATTTATATTTTAAGGTTTAGGGTTTATAGGGTATAGGGCTTAGAGTTTAGGTTTAAGGACGTAGGTGTGGGTTTAGGGTTTAGGTCTTAGTGTTCATGGTTGAGGGTCCATGGCTCAGGGTTCAAGGTTCAAGGTTATGAGTTTAGAGTTTAGGGTTTAGGGTTTTGTCTTAGGGCTCACGGTTCAAGCTATTGGGTTTATGGTTTAGAATTAGGACTAAGAATTTAGGGGTCGCTATTTAGGGTTTAGGGTTTAGGGTTTATAGCCTTCATGTTAAGGGATCAAGGTTTAGGGTTTATGGTTTAAGGTTAGGGGTTTAGACTTTTTATTTTATGATTTACGGAATTGGGTTTATGGTTTATGGCTGAGATTTTATAGTTTAGGATTCAGTGTTCAGGGTTTATGGTTTAGGATTTAGGGTTTTGGGCGTAGTGTTTAGGATATTGGGGTTTAGGGTTTAGTGTTAACAACTCAAGTTTTAGGTTTAGGGTTTATGGGTCTCGATTTTGAAAATGTCATGATTTCAAAAATATCTTGATTTTGAAACAGTTAGGATTTCATAAAAGTCATGATTTTCAAAAAGTCTATATTCTCAAAGATTTTTAAAATGATAAAGTCATGAATTTACAAAATTCACAATTTTAAAAATTCATAATTTTAAAAAGTTGTGATTTTTTAAAAAGTTTGAATTTTGAAAAAGTAATTTTTTGGAAAATGTTAGGATTTTTTAGAAAAAAAGGATATTGAAAAAAGTTGGGGTTTAAAAATCTCTTGAGTTTTGTAATTTCAGACTTATTTGAAAATTCCACCTTTTTTCAAAATCTTGTTTTTTTTAAATTCCAACTTTCTCAAAATTCTTTACTTTTTCGAAATAACGACTTTTATGAAATCCCAATTTTTGTTTGAAATCCTAACCTTTTCATAATCTTGACTTTATTAAAAATCTCAACTTTTTCAAAAACCCTTAAATTTTTGAAATTCAAACTTTTTTATATTTAAGAAATTCTATCTTTTTCTAAAATTTAAAATTATTTAAAATTCAATTTTTTTTGGAAAATAATACTTTTAAAAAATTATGACATATTCAAAAATCCATAGTATCTGGAAAATTTAAATTAATCAAACTCCCGATTCTTTTTTCAAAAATCCTGATATTTTAAAAATGTTTACACTTTTGAAACATGTGGTTTAAAAAAGAGAGACTCAAACGGACACCCAACTTTATAAAATCCCAACTTTTTAAAAATTCCTAAATTTCCTAAAATCCTTACATTTAAAAAAAAAATGCCGACATTTTTCGAAATCCTTACATTTTAAATTTTTTTTTTTCGAAAATAACAGATATTAAAAATCGGGACTTTTTCGAATATCCTGACTTATTCAAAAATCTTGACTTTTCCAATAACCTTGACGCTTTAAAAATCCCAACATTTTCAAAAATCCCAACTTTTTCAAAAATCTTCACTTTTACAAAATCAAGACATTTCGAAAAATCTCATCTTTTCAAAAGAAATCGTTTTTTAAAAAATGTCGAGTTTTTTAAAAATCTTGAATTTTTCAAAAATCCAGACTTCAAAATTTAGAACTCTTCAAAAATGTGAAAAGCCCAACTTTTTGGAAAATCCCAACTTTTCAAAAATCCTAAATTTTTATAAATATTCATTTTTCAAATACCCCAACTTGTTTGAAAATTTGAATATTTTCAAAGTCCCAACATATTTTAATTTTTGATGTTTTCAAAAACAACTTTGCTTAAAATTGCAACATTTTCAAAAGTCGTGACTTTTTTGAAAATCTTAAATTTTTCAAAAATGTTGTCTTTTTAAAAATCCCAAGTTTGTTACTACTTTTTCAAAATCTAACTATTTTAAGTTTTCTAAGTTGAGAGTTTAGGGCTCAGGGGATTTAGTGTTTAGGGTTTAGGTTTTTAGGTTGATGATTCAGGGTTTAGGGTTTAGGGTTAGGATTTAGAGATCAGGTTTTTGGGTTTGGGGTTGGAGGTTTACAGTTGAGTGTTTTGCATTTAGGGTTTAGGCCTCATGGTTTACAATGGAGGGTTTTGTATTTAGGATTTAGCATTTAGGGTTTTAGGTTTTAAGACTCTGAATTTAGGGTTTAGGAACTATTAGAGTTTAAGTTTTAGGGTTTATACGGCTCAGAGTTTACGGTGTAGGGGTCAAGGTTTAGGATTTAGGTCTCAGTGTTCATGGTTGAGTGTCCATGGCTAAGGTTTTGAGGTTCGGGGTTATGAGTTTAGGGTTTAGTGTGTTGGCTTAGGGCTCATGACTCAATGTATACGGTTTAAGGTTTAAGACTCAGGGTTAGGAGTTTAGGGTTTATTGTTGAGTTTTTAGAACTTAGGGTTTATGGTTTAAGGTTTGGGGTTTAGTGTTTAGGTTTTACGATTTAGGGATTTGGGTTTATGGTTTATGGCTGAGGGTTTAGGGTTTATGATTTAGTGTTAAGGTTTATTAAGACTCAGGTTTCAAGTTTTAGTGTTTAGGGTTTAAGAACGTGATTTTGAAAAAGTCACGATTTCAAAAATATCCCGATTTTAAAAGAGTCTATATTTTCAAAGATTTTGAAATTGATAAAGTTCACAATTTTTAAAAAAAACTCATGATTTTTGAAAAATTCATGATTTTCGAAAAAGTTGCAATTTAATAACAAGGTGGAATTTTGAAAAAGTACATATTTTGAAAATGTTAGGATTTTTTTAAAAATTAGGATATTCAAAATAGTTGGGATTTAAAAATTTATTCAGTTTTTTAATTCTCGCCTTATTTGAAAATTGCACCTTTTTTCAAAATCTTATCTTTTTTTAAAATCCCAACTTTCTAAATATTCTTGACTTTTTCAAAATCACGAGTTTTTTAAAATCCCTATTTTTTTTTGAAATCCTAACCTTTTCATAATACTGACTTTTTTGAGATTATAACTTTTTCAAAATCCCACCTTTTTCGAAAATTGTAACTTTTTCAGAAATCCCAACTTTTTAATAATTCCTAAATTTTCTAAAATATCAACTTTAGCAAAAATGTGAACTTTTTGGAATATCCCAACTTTTTTGAACAAATTATGACCTTTTAAGGTTCCTGCTAATTTGGCGCATCTCTACATTTTAGAAATCTTAACTCTTTTGAGATTATATCTTTTTCGAAAATCCCAACTATTTAAAAAAGAAATACATTTCCAAAAATTAAAACTTTTTCAGAAATCCCATCTTTTTAAAATTCCTAAATTTACCAAAATCTCAAATTTATAAAAAAAATGACATTTTTGAAAATCCTTAATTTTTTATTGAAAATATTACAAATTGGGACTTTTTTGAATATCCTTATTTATTCAAAAATCATATCTAACTATTTTAAGGTTTCTAGGTTGAGGGTTTAGGTCTCAATGTATTTAGTGTTTAGGGTTTAGGTTTTTGGGCTCAGGATTTGGTGTTTAGTGTTTAGGGATTATGGCTAAGGGCTAAAGGTTTAGGATTCAGGGTTAGGGTTTAGGGTTCAGGGTTTGAGGTTTATGGTTAAGATGTTTTCAATTAGGGTTTTGGGCTCATGGTTTACAATTTAGAGTTTAGTAAATAGGATTTAGCATTTAGGGTTTTAGGGTTTAAGACTCAAAATTTAGGGTTTAGGAGCAATTAGAGGTTAAGGTTCAATGTTCATAGTTGAAGGTCTATGACTCAAGGTTCGAGGTTTGGAGCTATGAAATTTGGTTTTAGGGTTTTGGATTAGGGTTTAGGGTTTGGCTTAAGGTTAGGGGTTTAGGGTTTAGGCTTCATGGCTTAGGGATCAAGGTTTACTGTTTATGGTTTAATGTTTAGGGTTTAGAGTTTAGGTTTTAGGATTTAGGTATTTGTGTTTATGGTTTATGTCTGAGAGTTTAGGGTTTAGGATTCAGTGTTAAGGTTTTATGGTTTATGGTTTAGGATTTAGGGTTTTGGGCTTTGTGTTTAGAAGGTTGGGGTTTAGGGTTTAGTGTTTACAATTCAGGTTACTGGTTTTAGGGTTTAGGGGTTAGGGGTTGCGATTATGAAAAATCCATGATTTCAAATATATCCCGATTTGGAAATAATTAGATTTTCGAAAAAGTCATGATTTTTAAAAGGTCTGTATTTTCAAAGATTTTGAAAATGATAAAGTCATGAATTTTAAAAAAACTCGTGATTTTTTAAAAATTATTAATTTTGGAAAAATTCGTGATTTTATAAAAAGTTGGAATTTTGAAAATGTTAGGATTTTAAAAAATTAGGATATTGAAAACAGTTGGGATTTTAAAATCTCTTTGGTTTTTGAATTGTTGACTTATTTGAAAATTGTACCTTTTTTAAAAATATTTCTTCTTTTGGAATCCCAATTTTTCTTCGATATCCCAACCTTTTCATTATCCTGACTTTTTTGAAAATCTTATACTTTTCAAAAACTCTAAAATTTTTAAAATTTAAACTTTTTTAGAAGTATCAAACTCTATCTTTTTCTAAAGTTGCAAATTCTTTAAAATCCTAAATTTTTTGAAGTTCACAACTTTTGGGAAAATAATGACTTTTTCAAAAATCATGACTTTTAAAAATAAAGATTTTCAGGAAAATATAAATTATTCAAATGCCTGTCTTTTATTGAAAATCTTGATATTTTAAAAAAATTGAGATTTTTGAAATATGTGGTTTAAAAAAACAGACTCAAACGGACACCTGGAGCACAAGTTACAACCTTTTCAAATTCTAGCCTAAGTCTTTAGGGTTCACTATTTTGGGTTAGGGTTTATTATTTATTGTTTAGGGTTTAGGCTTTAGGCGTCATGCCTCATGGATCAGGGTTTATGGTTTAAGGTTTGGGGTTTAGAGTTTAGGTTTTATGATTTAGTGATTTGGGTTTATGGTTTATGGTTTATAGTTTATGATTTAGGGTACTCGAGTATTAGGGTTTAATGTTTAGGGTTTAGGGATTAGGGTTCGGGGTTCTAGGTTGAGGGTTTATGTCTCAGGGTTCAGGGATCAAGGTTTATGGTTTAGGGTTAGGATTTAGGGATCAAGTTTTAGGGTTTGGGGTTCAAGGTTAACAGTTGAGGGTTTTTCACGTAAGGTTTAGAGCACATGTTTTACGATAGAGGGTTTAGTATTTAGGACTTAGCATTTAGGGTTTGAGGGTTTAAGAATCAGAATTTAAGGTTTAGGGTTTATAGAATATATGGCTCGAAGTTTAGGGTTTAGGTCTTAGTGTTCATGGTTAAGGGTCCATGGCTCAGGGTTGGAGGTTCAGGGTTTAGGTCTTTAAGCTAAATGTTTACGGTTTTGACTTAGGGATCATAGTTCAAGGTATAGGGTTTAGGGATAGGCCTAAGGCTTTAGGGTTCACTGTTTAGGGTTTAGGGTTTAAGGCTCATGGTTAGGGGTTTAAGGTTTATTGTTTAGGGTTTAGCCTTCATGGATCAGGGTTTAGGATTTATGGTTTAAGGTTTGGGTTTTAGAGTTTAAGTTTTACGATTTAGGGATTTGTGGTTTAGGATTTAGGGTTTAGGGTTTAGGGTTTAAGGCTCGTGATTATGAAAAAGTCAAGATTTCAAATATATCTCGATTTGGAAACAATTAGGATTTTGAAAAATTCATAATTTTAAAAAGTTTGTATTTTCAAAGTGATATAGTCATGAATTCAAAAAGTCCACAATTGAAAAAAAAAACTCATGATTTTTTAAAAATTCATAATTTTCAAAAAAGTCACGATTTTATAAAAAGTTGGAATTTTGAGAAATTAAAGATTTTCAAACTGTTAGGATTTTCAAAAATATATTCAAAATAGTTCAGATTTAAAAATCTCTTCAATTTTTGAATTGTCAACTTATTTGAAAATTGTACCTTTTAAAAAAATCTTTCCTCTTTTGAAATCCTAATTTTTGTCCAAAATCCCAACATTTTCATTATCCTAACTTTTTTGAAAATCAAACTTTTTTAGAATTATGAAACTCTATCTTTTTGTAAAGCTGGAAATTCTTTAAAATCCTATTTTTTTTGAAATCCACAACTTTTTGGAAAATATTGACTTTTTCAAATATCATGACATTCAAAAATAAAGAATTTCTATAAAATATAAATAAAACTCCTTAGTTTTGATTGAAAATCCATATATTTTTTAAAAAGAGATTTTTTAAATATATAGTTTTAAAAAAACAGATTCAAACAGACACCTGGAACATATGTTATGAGCTTTTTAAATTACTGCTAATTTTGGTGCATCGCTACATTTATGAAATCTTGCATTTGTTGAGATTCTAACTTTTTCAAAAATTGCAATTATTTCAAAAATTGAGACGTTTTTTAAAATAAAAACTATTTCAGAAATCCCAACATTTTAAAAATTCTTGAATTTTCTAAAATCTCAACTTTATTAAAAATGTAGACAGTTTTGAAAATCTTTTTAAAAAATATATATTATTTCAAAAATAACAAATATTAAAATTAGCTCTTTTTTTCGAATATGCTGACTTATTCAAAAATCCTAACTTTTAAAAAAAATTGACGTTTTAAAAATCCCAACATTTTCAAAAATCTAGACTTTTTTGATATTCCTAACTTTTCAAAAATCCTGACTTTTTCGAAAATCTTCACTTTTACAAAATCACGACTTTTTGGAAAATCTCAATTTTTAAAAAATCCGTCTTTTAAAAATCCTAACTTTTTTGAAAATTTCGGGTTTATAAAAAACTTGACTTTTTCAAAAATTCAGACTCTTCAAAAATTCTAACTCATCAAAAATATTAAAATTGTAACTTTTTCGAAAATCCCAACATTTAAAAAATCCCGAATTTTAAAAACACTCATTTTTCGAATACCCCAACTTCTGTGAAAATTTGAACATTTTCAAAGTCCCAACATTTTTTCAATCTTGATGTTTTCAGAAATAAAAACTTTGTTTAACAATTGCAACTATTTCAAAAGTCGTGATTTTTTTTTAAATCTCAAATTTTTGAAATTCCTGACTTTTTAAAAATCCCTATTTTTTTAAAATACTAACTTTTTCCAAATGGATTTAGTTTTTAGGGTTAAGGTTTTTGGGCTCAAGATTCGAGGTTTAGGGTTTAGTGTTTAGGGATTACGGCTTAGGGCTCAGGGTTTAGGGGTTGAGGTTCAGGTTTGGGTATCAAGGTTTAGGGTTTAGGATTTAGGTTTTAGGGTTAGGATTTAAGGCTCAGGGTTTTAGGGTCTGGGGTTCGTGGCTCAATGTTTGAGGTTCGTAAGTTTTGAAAGAGTCACGATTTTATAAAAAGTTAGAACTTTTAAAAATTAAATATTTTGAAAATGTTAGGATCTTAAACAAAAATTAGGATATTCAAAATGTTGGGATTTAAAAATATCTCTAATTTTGTAATTCCTGACTTATTTGAAAATTGCAACTTTTTTAAAATCCTGTCTTTTTTGAAGATCTCAACTTTTTCAAAACTCTTGACTTTTTCAACTTTTTTGAAATCCCTTTTTAAATTCGAAATCCCAATCTTTTCATAATCCAAACTTTTTTGAAAATCTCGTTTTTTTCAAAAACCCTAAAAAATTTAAATTCAAACATTTTTAGAATTATGAAATTCTATATTTTTCTAAAATTACAAATTCTTTGAAATCCTAAATTTTTTGACATTCACAACTTTTTGGAAAATATTGACTTTTTCAAATATCATAACGTATCCAAAAATGAATAATTTCTTGAAAATTTAAATTATTCAAACTCCCTACATTTTTGAAGAAAATGCAAAAATCCCAACTTTTCAAATATCCTGACTTTTTTGAAAACCCCAACTTGTTTGAAAATATGAGTATTTTTAAAGTCCCAACATATTTTAAATCTTGATGTTTTCAAAAATATCAACTTTGTTTAAAATTGTAACTTTTTCAAAAGTCGTGAGTTTTTTTCAAATCTCAAGTTTTTTAAAATCCTTACTTTTTCAAAATCCCAAGTTTTGCAAAATATTAACTTTTTCCAAATCTATCTATTTTAAGGTTTCTAGGTTGAGGGTTTAAAGCTCAGGGGGGATTTTAGTGTTTACGGTTTATGATTTATGGATTAGTGTTTGGGGTTCAGGGATCAAGGTTAAGGGTTTAAGAATTAGCTTTTACGGCTTTGGGGTTTAGGGTTAGGATTTAGGGCTCAGGTTTTATGGTTTAGGGTTCAAGGTTTAGAGTTGAGGGTTTTTCACTTAGGGTTTGGGGCACATGGTTTACGATTGAGGGTTTAGTATTTATGATTTAGCATTGAGGGTTTAAGGCTTAGAATTTACAGTTTAGGAGCAATTAGAGTTTAACGTTCAGGGTCTATATTGTACAGGGCTCAGATTTTAGGGTGTAAGGGTCATGGTTTAGGGTTTAGGTCTCGGTGTTCATGGTTGAGGGTCCATGGCTCAGGGTTGGAGGTTCAGGGTTATGAGTTTATGGTTTTGGCTTAGGGCTCATAGTTAAAGGTATAGGGTTTAGGGTTTAGGGTTAGGCCTAAGGCTTTAGGAAGGGATCAGGGTTTAGGGTTTATGGTTTATGGTTTGGGGTTTAGCGCTTAAATTTTGTGATTTAGGGTTTTGGGCTTACTGTTTAGGATGTTGTGGTTTAGGGTTTAGCGTTTACAACTTAGGTTACAGGTTTTAGGGGTCACGATTATGAAAAAGTCACAATTTCAAAAAATTCATACTTTTTAAAAATTCTATATTTTCAAAAAATTTGAAAGTGATAAAGTCATGAATTTGAAAAGTCCACAATTTTATAAATACTCATGATTTTATAAAAAGTTGGAATTTTGAAAATGTTAGGATTTTCAATAAAAATTAGGATATTCAAAACAGTTGGAATTTAAAAATCTCTTCAGTTTTGTAATTTTCAACTTATTTGAAAATTGCATCTTTTTAAAAAATCTTTCCTCTTTTCAAAATCCCAATTTTCTTAAAATTCTTGGCTTTTTCAAAATCCCAATACAACTCAGGTTACAAGTTTTAGGGTTTAGAGTTTAGGGGTCGCGATTATGAAAAAGTAACGAATTCAAAAATATCTTGATTTGGAAATAATTACGATTTTGAAAACGTCATGATTTTTAAAAAGTTCGTATTTTCAAAAGATTTTGAAAGTGATAAAGTCATGAATTTAAAAAGTCCACAATTTTATAAAATCTCATGATTTTATAAAAATTCACAAATTTATAAAAAGTTGGAATTTTGAAAAATTAAAGATTTTGAAAATGTTAGGATTTTCAAAAAAATTAGGATATTCAAAACAGTTGAGATTTAAAAATCTCTTTAGTTTTAGAATTGCACCTTTTTCAAAAATCTTTCCTCTTTTCAAAATCCCAATTTTCTCAAAAATCTTGACTTTTTTGAAATCCCAACCTTTTCATTATCCTGACTTTTTTGAAAATCTCTAAAATTTTTAAAATTCAAACTTTTTTAGAATTATGAAACTCTATCTTTTTCTAAAACTACAAATTCTTTAAAATCTTAATTTTTTAATTTCATAACTTTTTGGAAAATAATGATTTTTTCAAAAATCATAACAACATTCAAAAATAAAGAATTTCTAGAAAATTGAAATTATTCAAACTCCTGACTTAAACGAACACCCGGAGCACAAGTTATGACCTTTTCAAATTTCTGCTATTATCGGTGAATCAATACATTTTTTAAATCTTGACTTTTTTGAGATACTAACTTTTATGAAAATCACAACTAATTCAAAAATCGAGACGTTTTCGAAAATAAAAACTTTTTCAGAGATCCCAACTTTTTGAAAATTCTAGAATTTTCTAAAATCTCAACTTTATAAAAAATGTAGACTTTTTTGAAAATCCTTACTTTTTAAAATAATTATATTATTTCAAAAGTAACAAATATTAAAAAATATGCTGACTTATTAAAAAATCATAACTTTTTCAAAAAAAAATTGATGTTTTAAAAATTCCAAGATTTTCAAAAATTTGGACTTTTTTGAAATTCCGAACTTTTCAAAAATCCTGACTTTTTCAAAAATCTTCACTTTTACAAAATCATGACTTTTTGGCAAATCTCAATTTTTTGAACATCTGACTTTTAAAACTTCTAAATTTTTTTAAAATGTCAAGTTTATCAAAAATCTTGACTTTTTTTAAAAATCTCTTCAGTTTTGTAATTCCTAACTTATTTGAAAATTACACATTTTTTCAAAATCTTGTCTTTTTTAAAAATACCAACTTTCTCAAAATTCTTTACTTTTTTGAAATCACAAATTTTTGGAAATCCCAATTTTAATTCTAAATCACAACCTTTTCATAATCCTGGCTATTTAGAAAATCTCAACTTTTTCAGCAACCTTAAATTTTGTTAAATTCAAACTTTTTTAGAATTATGAAATTCTATCCTTTTCTAAAATTGCAAATTCTATAAAATTAATTTTTTTTTTAAAATCCACAACTTTTTTGGAAAATATTGACTTTTTTGAAAGCATTATCCACAAATTCTCTCCTTTCTAGTTGTTTTCTTCTTATTTTAGCTGTTATCATTGCTTGTATGTTAGTGGAAAGCATGCATGTGTTCTCCCTTTTGGGGTTTATGTTTTCTTTCTCGAGTGATCGATCTTCCTTTATATATATATACTCTTCGCTACGATAGAGTTTCAAGTTATTATGTTGTTCTAGCTAGTAATTAGCAGTCGTTAAAGTAAGCATGCAATAACTATGAAACTCCTTCCTATCACCCAAGTTTGTCTTTTGACATATATTTTTAATGATCTCTCAAGCCCACTTGATAACCCTTTTGGCATCGAGAAAAAAAGGTTGTAGGATTAGTGTAATTAATGCTTGGACTTTTTCAGGTTAGAAATTCGGTATTGAAACTTTTAAAATGAATAAGTTTGCGTGCAATGTGTTTCAACCTCGCGTGTTTAGACTCCTGTGTAGCATCAGTCTTATTCCTAGGTTTCAAAGCCATTCTTAGGAGGTACTTTGACTGTCCCCTTCAACTTGAATCATAACTAGTTTTTTTAGATTAGCTAAGTTCGAGGTCTTAATCGTGCAAATCTAATACCCCCACTATTACTAGAATTATTTTGGTCTTTTTCCCTTTCGGAAGATTATGGGTGAAATAATATAGTTTTCTAACTTGTGTTTCCTCCCACTTATTATGACTGTGTTGTTAATTAGGATTGGACAGTTTCTTTGCACATATGTACCTTAATGTTTTGTGATGAGAATTGTCTTAAACGTTGTTAACCTTGGGGAAAAATTTCTTGCAATCAATAGTATTATGGAGTTATAGCAGAAGGAGTTGTTTTGATAACGGATCTTAGTAGTTATGTTGTACCTATGTTTGAATGGTTGATTATGTTACCAAGGGTTGCCTTAAAAATATTGTTGTTTTCGGAAATAGGAAATTTATTTTAAATTAACCAAACTTTAAAATTGATGTGGAGGTTTGTAAATCTTTAGGGTTATAAAATTAGTTGATGATATTTTCATATACTCTTGTTTGATGGAATTCCCTTCTTCTCTCGCGTGTTTGCTACTAGCCTATAAAGCATTGGCCCTTCTTGAATAATTTGGAAATCTCTTGGAGTTAATGGTCAAAATTAGTATACTTTGCCTTTGCTTCGAAACTTATGTTATGTGGATACTCTATGTGATTTCAGGTTTGAAACTCAATACAGGCTTTTTGTGTTAATTCTTGAAACCTGTTTTTTCCCTTTTCTTGGGCCGATCAACTCTTGTTCTTTTAGAAATATAATGTTTTAGCCTATGCGTTTGGTACCTTTGATAAATTTCTAGATGGTTGGTCTATATATCAAATCCCAATCTTTTTATTGTTATTTAATTATTTACTTGATGGGAATCCTATTTTGTTAGATTGGTTATTTCTCCTTATAGAGCCAAGGGCCATTCTCATATGTTTGTTATTCTTTCATTGTTTTTATTTCTAACTGAAGTACATGGTCTTCTTCCTTGATTGGCATGGTGGAAAATTATTATAACTTTAAGTGTTGATAGTGTTTAGAGGTTTGACCCAAATTCTTGTAATAAAGTGTTTCCTTTCATGGTATTGTTAGATAATTGTATAGTGGTTTTGTGTAGCCTTATCTTGCTCAGTTCTCATGAACTGACTCTTATAGAAAATTTGTTACAAATGTATTTTGTGAGTAGATGAGGGATAGACTTGTAGATTTTTTTCATCAACCTCAGTTGTGAATTTCTTTTACTCGAAACCTTTTTACGTTGTTCAACTATTGATAACATCTAGTGAAAAGTTTAGAAGAGGATCAATGTTTTAGTATAATGTATTGTGGACTTTGTCATCTGAACTTTGGAAACCTTGGATTGTTTGACTATCATTGAAATTATAAGAAAATTTGGTTACTGCTTGTTGAGTGACTTTGTTGGATTATCAGTATTTTAAGAGTTGATGTAACCTTGTTTTGTTCTTGTAAATGAGTATTTCTACAACTTTACCCTTGAGAATAAATGTTGAGTTAAATCTTGTTATGACTTAGTAATAATGTGTCATAAGTAAACTAACATGGGTTGTAAAATACTTATGGAAGTTAAACTAAAATTTGTATTCAAATAAAATAACGTAGGGGTCACCATCTTGAGAGCAAGTAATTCTTTAAGTAATCAAAGGTGAGACTATCATTGCAAGTAAAATTTTATAACATGATACCCCTAGTGAACATTATCCCTTTTATGGTGAAAATTCGTAAAACGATCTTAACGTGAAATGAATTGTTAGTTGTTAGAAGATGGTAAGATTTAGTAAGCCAGTGAAAACAATTTGGAAATCACACAATCTATCTCACCGCCATTTGGAAGGTAAATTTTTTTTCTCTTTAGTAATACTCATTCAGTGAAGCCTAAGTAAAATCGTTGATAATTCTGGTTAAGATCTCTAGCTTCAATTAAATATTGGCAATAACTAATGGGGTCCTAAAGATGATTTCAACTCAACCTTCTCCCTCCAACCTTCTTCCAAGACACTTTGTATTTCTTCTCTTAAGTGTGTTTGACGTAAACCCATGTTGTCTTATGGGCAAGAACGAGTTATTGTAGCTTTAGTGTGAACAGATGGCCTTATGGAATTTAAATTACCCTTTTCTTCTAAATAAATGAATTAAGCAAATAAAGGTCATAATAGAGAAGACTTAAAGTAAATTTCTCCTTAGAGTAAAAGTGAGAAACTTAGCGTTGTAAGAGAAATTGTATGAATCATATCTAGAGTCTAAGAAAACTGAAGTAAAGGATTGAAAGAGGTTTTATTAAAATAAATAACCTTCAATAATTTTCTCATTGTGGTTTGCCCTATCTGTAAGTGTGTTATATGGTGGTTTCCTATGTTGTCTTGTCAGAAAGAGAAGTGAATTATCCTTGGTGGGTGTGAAAATTTCCGTGCTACCTTTGTGGTCATCCTTATATTGAGTTATCCGTGGAGTTAGTTGTGACCTTGGTGGTGGCATGTTGTGTCATGTTATGTATCAATAAAAAAAAAAGTGATCCTGTATTTTACTGTGTTGTTTGTGTGTGAAATATTGGGTCGCTACATTTGGTATCAGAGTGAGGTTCATGGGCCAGATTGGAGTTATGATGGTGATGGTATTGCATGATGGTGGTTGATATTGGAAGAGTAATGTGCTTTAGGCGTGATGTGATCCATGGCGTAATTGTGATATTGTGAACGCACATGATGTGTATGTCACTTAATGCGTATTTGTTATCATGTTGATATGCTGAGGAGGGGAGTTTTCTCTCTCCTTCTTGTGGATTCTATGAAGAGTTCACGTGTGATGTGTGAAAAGTAATCTAATGTGGATGATGGGGTGTTGGAGCATTATGACATATTGTGATATGTGGGTGTGTCGATATGTGTATGACTGGATTGATGTAAAGTGAATTAAGTTGTATCATGATGTTTTACCATGTTTTGAAGAAATGTGTGTATCACCTTTTATGTAGCAAATGAATGTTATGTTGTGATTGTTACTATGTCCATCATATGTATGATTTGTGTGATATGTAATGATTCACGTCATGATTTAGGGTCATACAGTGAGTGTATGAACCCTATCGTATAGTGACTACACTTTGGGTGCAGAATGTGGTAAAGTGATGTATTGCGCCCGGTGAATGTATGATTGTGATCTACCCTGTATACATACCATACGTGAGACGTTATGGTAGCTATGTGTGTACCACCATAATGTTAGTGATGTAGTTATATGTTATGTTGTGAACCTTACACTTACCGACCCTGAGGGAAATCAGTAAACTGTGTATGTTTGGAGTGAGAAAATGTGTACCATTGACTAGTCACTTGAGTCGAGTACGAGATAGGAAGTGGAGCTTTACATAGGCTGAAAACCCACTTTTGTTCATTTGTTATGTGTGGTACTTGCCCAACGGGTGTCATGCATATTGTATTTCTTAGACACCTTAGGCTCAGTAGATGGGTGACATGTACTTTCTTTCTCTCTCCTGATATGGTTGTCGTATGGACTCTACCTATGTGATTTTGACTATGTTGAGCCTTGTTGAAGTTGTGGCGAGATGATTCTAATTGAGATGATGTCAATTGTATTATTGATATGTATTCCTTTGGTGGCCAGTTAAGGCCACATAGTCATAGTAATGTGCTATTCTTATATGTGTATTTTATTCATAAATTGAACCTTTTTACTTTATTTTTGCAAGGACCAGTTGTTTTCTTGATTGTCGTGCTTTACATTTTGGGCATTTCTTTGGTCTGTGGTACTAACACTTCGATTTTTGCACTAAGGCCATTTGGTTAGTTGTTTTCTTGGTTTTGAATCTTCTTTTAAATTTTAAAGATGTTACCGCCTTGCCCAAGGCTTGTACTTTGTCACTTGGCATTCTGATCGGATTGTTATGTTGGTTCTATTATCGTGATGTGTGGAATAGGGTCATGGGATGCACCATGAAATGGTTGGGCCCATAGACCCGCTTCATTGTATGGGGATGCGCACCAAGGAGTTACAGATAACTAGTGGGTTGTTGGACCACGAGTTATTGTGTCACTTGGGTTGGGGGTGACGGGGCTCTATGTGCCCAGGGCCATAGGGTGACCCGGCCTCATTAAAAGGAGAAAGGAGATGGGCCTCTATGGTTGAGTGACCTGATATTCTTTATGACACTCTATGGTTGAGTGACCTGATATTCTTGGTGGGGCTGTATGGTTGAGTGACCTGACTTGGTTTTGGCACCATGTTTCTTCTCTTTAGGAGTTATTTGGAGTTGCTTTGTAATACTTGGGAGTAGGTGGTTATTTTTTGATGCTTCGGGTAGTGTTATGATGTATGTGTGCTCATAAGAGTTGGTTATGGTTGTGGCTCCTAGGTGTACCCTATGTACCTGTAGCTTTTGTTTGGAGTTATGTGAATTTTTCATCTGTGGAATTGAGGAAATGTCTGGTTGTCGTAGTACACCTTGCTCAAGTATTCTATTTTTCAGTCATAATAGTGTGACAAGTACTATGTTATGTGGATCGTGCCTATTCCCTTCCGTATTTGAGTAATCTTTTGTGGTGTAATACAGTCATGAAGTATATACTTATGTGTTTGTTAATCTGTAGTGTCTTGTCTGACCCCGATAGGGTGTTGTCCAGCAGTTCATGTCGGGGCACCCACAATAAGGAATAAACTAAAACTCTTCGACAATGAAAATTTTACAGAAATTAAACTAAAACTAATGTTAACGAAAAGAGACTAATGAAATAATGAATAAGAGGGAACTGCCAATCTTCACAGAACCTTGGAAGTTAAAATTTCTACCAAATGTTCCTAAGGCCACCCCGTGGCCGTGCTTGTGCCTCTGAAATCATAACCTTAGAACGTAACTGCACCCATATTATTTATTTATTTATTTATTTTTGTTGTTGGGTACTATTTATTTTTTTCACTATGTTATGTCACATCGAGGACGATGCTTTCTTAAGGGGAGGAGAATGTAATGCCCCATTCATCATTGCTCTGTTATTCTGTGACGACCATGCTTCTAAGGGCTGAATGCCATTGTGTTTCCTTTGAAATGTTTATGTCTTCCTCTTGTTGAGCTTTCCTGCTTGCGTCATTGTCAATGGTTTTTGTTGTTGGCCCCGCAGAGTCCCTCGCGATTTATCCTATTAAAAGAAGACCTTGTTCTTGCTTTATTGAACCTCTTGTTGATTGTTGTTAATTACCTGCAAGATATTTTACCGTAGTATTGATCACTCTCGTGCTTGACCCCTCGATTAAATTATTTTTAGTTTTGTCACTACCGTGTTAAGTCCTAAACTTTTTTTTTTCAAACCCCGTTTAGGTGTCACGACATTTTAAAACATAATAATAATGAATAGTAAAGGAATGGGTATCAGTTATATTCTTATGTGTATATAGATGATAAAATTTCATTTTTTAAGCCTTTTCAGGCTGTACACATGCCTTACTGCGAGTTATTGTTTAGTTGAGGTTTCTCATCCACCAGCTGGTAAATTTTTATTATCAATTTATCCTCATACTTGGCGCGGAGACATGGATTTCTTTGCAGAGATAAATAAAAGATGTTTTGTTCATGTAAATGTATTATGTATGTTGTTGGATAAATACACTGGACCAATAGGATTGCACATTATCAATTATTAAGAATTATCATTAACTAAAATATGCAAATTTTTTCGGTTCCCTGGACTTAGCAGCTGTATACTGCCATCAATTTTGTCGATCTAACAAAAATTTAAAATAAAATTATGACCAATTAAATTTATTTCATTTTGTGGATATGTAATAATGTCTGACTTGTTTAGTGGAGGAAGTGTAAATTTACTTTGGGCCGCCTATTTGTTTCCTTGTCAGCTTTAATTAAATCATGATTTGACCTTTTTGCTGGAATGAGATGCCTTTTCCCTCCTGGCCACACTTTGGTTGGGTTGTGTGTGATCTTTCTGCTCAGATTTGTTCTTCTTCCCTTGTTGCGTGGCCATCTCCAACTGGCCCTAACTCTGCTGGCCGCACTTCTCTTCTTTTAATATTTTTGTCTTATAACCTTCCATGTCCTTGCTATCTTCCTGCAAATTTCTGCTCTGGCGGCGTGAGACCTTCTTGGTGTGGACTTCGTGTAGAGTGGTGGAAAAAAACTTTAGAAAACTTCTTTCTTCCCTTGCTGCGCGCCTGCCCTTTTTACATGTTCCTTTTTTCTTTTGTTTTTATTCACCTGACCACGATGAAGCCTGCTCATGCCTGGTGCTGGTGGATGTTTGGAAAATGTGGTGGGAAGATTTCTAAATGCGTAGAAACCTTTGGGGCGCCTTCCCTGCTGGCCACGTGGAAAGTTCTGGGCATGGAGCTTTGTTTGGTGCAACCCTGGGAATCCCCTTGAACTGTAGCTGCCTGTGATTTTGGTGGAGGCGTTGTTGGTCACTAAACACTAAGGTTGTTTGGGCCGTTTATAATGACTGGCCTCTGTCCTTTCTTTGAACAAAGTAAGTTTTTTGCTGAGCAGTTCCAAATACTAAATTTTGTTCATTGCTGATGGTGAACATAAAATAAAATAAAAGTCGATAAATTTTTCTAAAAAGTTGTCAATTGAATGGATCTTATTTTCCTTGTAAACCTGATCATGTAAAAAAAATGGGGTGAGCACAAATGCTGGATAAAATACCAGGGAGGAGACATTTCCATTCAATTATTTGAGAACACTGAGAACATGGCCATGAGATATTGCAGATCTGCTTAGCAAACCTCTTGCTAAAGCGATGCTGGAAAGTATTGTGTCAAGAAACAGAAAGAGAATTCCTACCAAATAATGATTTTGCTGTCGGGAGACAATTCACAATAATGAAAGGATTGTAAGAGGAGGTGTCCAGTGGAGTTCGGGTTTGAGAGGAATGTTTGTGCCTCGCATGCTACAGATGAAGATTCAACTAGAGGGTTGCTGTTGCTGGATCTTGGGGAGTTTGGATGCCTCGTCGAAGTTGGAGGAGAAGGCAAGATAACTCTACACTTTTCTACTATTGCTATATTTATTTTATCGTGAAATTGAACCACCATTTCCTTGAATTGGTTGTCTTTTGAACTTCTTTTCAGTAGGCTTCTCCTTTCTACTTGCTTTCTTCTTGTTTTAGCTATTATCATTACCTGTATGTTAGTGGAAAGCATGCATGTGTTCTCTCCTTTGGGTTTATGTTTTTCTTATAATCTCAAGTGATCGATCTTCCTTTATAAATATATATACTCTTCTCTACGACAGAGTTCAAGTTATTATGTTGTTCCAGCTAGTTTTTAGCAGTCGTTAAAGTAAGCGTGCAATAACTATGAAGTTCCTTCCTATCAACCAGGGTTGTCCTTCTTTTTCTTTTGACGCATATGGTTAATGATCTCTCAAGCCCACTTGATAACCCTTTTGGCATTGAGAAAAAAGAAAGGTTGTAGGATTAGTGTAAACCACGCTTGGACTATTTCAGGTTAGAGATTCGGTGTTAAAACTTTTAGAATGAATAAGTTTGCGTGCAACATGTTGCAACCTCGCGTGTTTAGACTCCTACGTAGCTTCAGCCTTGTTCCTAGGTTTTATAGCCATTCTTAGGAGGTACTTTGACTGCCCCCTTCAACTTGAATCGTAACTAGTTTTTTTTCTAGATTAGCTAAGTTCGAGGTCTTAATTGTGCAACTCTAATACCCCCACTATTTCTAGAATTATTTTGGTCTTATTCCCTCTCGGAAGATTGTTGGTGAAATAATCTAGTCTTCTAGCTTGTGTTTCCTCCCATTTATTATGACTGTGTTGTTAATTAGGATTGGACAGTTTATATGCACATATGTACCTTAATGTTTTGTGATGAAAATTGTCTTGAACGTTGTTAACCTTGGGAAAAAACTTTCTTGAAATCAATAGTATGATGGAGTTATAGCAGAAGGAGTTGTTTTGATAATGGAACTTAGTAGTTTATGTTGTACCTTTGCTTGAACGGTTGTTTATGTTACCAAGGGTTGCCTTAAAAATATTGTTGTTTTGGGAAATAGGAAATTTATTTTAATTTAACCGAACTTTAAAATCGATGTGGAGGTTTGTAGATCTTTAGGGTTATAAAATTTTGTTGATGAAATTTTCGTATACTCTTGTTTGCCAGAATTCCCTTCTTCTCTCGCGTGTTTGCTACTAGCCTATAAGGCATTGGCCCTTCTTGAATAATTGGAAATCTCTTGGAGTTAATGGTCAAAACTAGTATACTTTGCCTTCACTTCGAAACTTATGTTGTGTGGATACTCTATGTGATTTCAGGTTTTAAACTCATTTATACATGGATTTTTGTGTTAATTCTTGAAACCTATGGTTACCCCTTTCCTGGGCCGATCAACTCTTGTTCTTTTAGAATTATAATATTTTAGCCTATGCGTTCGGTACCTTTTAAAAAAAATAAAATAAATTTCTAGATGGTTGGTCTATATATCAAATCCCAATCTTGTGATTGTTATTTAATTATTTACTTGATGGGAATCCTATTTTGTTAGATTGGTTATTTATCCTTATAGAGCCAAGGGCCATTCTCATACGATTGTTATAATTTCGTTGTTTTTACTCCTAACTGAAGTACATGGTCTTCTTCCTTGATTGGCATGGTGGAAACTTATTATAACTTTAAGTGTTGATAGTGTTTAGAGGTTTGACCCAAATTCTTAATAACTTCCTCATGGTATTGTTAGATAATTGTTATGGCGGTTTTGTGTAGCCTTATCTTGCTCAGTTCTCGTGAACTGACTCTTATAGAAAATTTGTTGAAAATAGATTTTGGATTTAGGGTTTTGGGCTTAGTGTTTAGGATGTTTAGGTTTAGGGTTTAGCTTTTATGACTCAGGTTTCTTTTTTATGGTTTAGGGTTTAGGGGTCACAATTTTGAAAAAGTCACGACTTCAAAAATATCTTGATTTTGAAATAGTTAGGATTTCAGAAAATTCATCATTTTCAAAAGTCTATATTTTCAAATATTTTGAAAGTGATAAATTCATAAAGTGATAAACGCTTGTATTTTTTCAAAATCTCAACTTTCTCGAAATTCTTGGCTTTTTGAAAATCAGAACTTTTTTGAAATCCCAATATTTGTTCAAAATACCAACCTTTTCATAATCCTGACTTTTTTTAAAATCTAAACTTTTTCGAATTATGAAATTCTTTCTTTTCATAAAATTGCAAATTCTTTAAAATCCTAAATTTTATGAAATGCACAAATTTTTGGAAAATAATGACATTTTAACAAATCTTGATATATTAAAAAATCTAGAATTTCTAGAAAATCTGAATTATTCAAACTCCCGACTTTTTTTTGAAATATGTCATTTTAAAAAAAATGGACTCAAACGGACACCCAGAGCATAAGTTCCTGCTAATTTTGGCACATCATTACATTTTTTAAAAGTTGAGGATTTTGAAATATGTGATTTTAAAAAAAATGGCCTCAAACGGACACCCAGAGCATAAGTTCCTGCTAATTTTGGTGCATCATTACATTTTTTAAATCTTGATATTTTTTAAGATTATAACTTTTTCGAAAATCCATACTTTTCCAAAAATTGCAAATATTTCATAAATCGCATCGATTTCAAAAATCAAAAGTTTTTCAGAAATCCCAATTTTTTAAAATTTCTCTATTTTCTAAAATCTCAACTTTAACAAAAATGCTGACTTTTTGGAAAAAATTTTCAAAAATGTGAGGATTTAAGGTTTTTGAAAAAGTTGAAATGACTTATTCAATTCAAAAATCCTGACTTTTTCAAAAATCTTCACTTTTACAAAATCACAATTTTTATAAAATCCTCAAATTTTTAAAAATCACATCTTTTCAAAAATCCTAACTTTTTTTAAGATGTCAAGTTCTTCAAAAATATTGACTTTTTCACAAATAAAGATTCTTACAAAATCTTGACTCTTCAAAAATGCGAAAAGGCAAACTCTTTTGAATATCCCAACTTTTCAAAAATCTTGACTTTTTTGAAATATTTATTTTTTGAAAACCCCAACTTGTTTGAAAATCTGAACATTTTCAAAGTCCCAACATTTTTTAAATCTTGATGTTTTCAAAAATAACAACGTTGTTTGAAATTGTGACCATTTCTAAAGTCATGACTTTTTTTAAAATCTCAAGTTTATTAAAATCTTGATTTTTTAAAAATCACAAAATTTTAAAAATACCAACATTTTCCATATCTAACTATTTTGAAGTTTCAAGTTTAAGGGTTTAGGGCTCAACGGATTTAGTGTTTATAGTCTAGGTTTTTGGGCTCAGGATTTGGGGTTTAGGGTTTATTGTTTAGGGTTTAGGGATTGGGGCTCAGGGCTCGGGGTTTAGGGTTTATGGTTTACGTTCAGGGTTCATGGATCAAGGTTTACATTTTAAGATATAATTTTTAGGGTTTAGGGTTTAGGGTTTCAGGATAGGATTTAGGGCTCAAGATTTAGGGTTTGGGATTCGAGGTTTAAGGTTGAGGGTTTTGCACTTAGGGTTTAGGGCTCATGGATTACGATTAAGGCTTTAGTATTTAGGATTTAACAATTAGGGTTTTTGGGTTAAAGACTCAGAAATTAGGGTTTAGGAGTAATTAGAGCTTAAGGTTTAGGGTTTATAGGGTATAGGGCTCAGAATTTAGGGTTTATAAGGTATAGTGCTAATAATTTAGGGTTTAGGGCGTAGTATATCAGTGTTCATGGTTGAGGGTCTATGGCTCATGGTTCATGGTTCGAGGTTATGAGTTTAGGGTTTAGTTTTTTGGCTTAGGGCTCATGGTTCAAGGTATAGTGTTTAGGATTAGGCCTAAGGATTTAGGGTTCATTGGTTAGGGTTTAGGATTTAAGGCTCATGGTTAGGGGTTTATGGTTTATTGTTTAGGGTTTAGGGTTTAGTCTTCATGGCTCAGGGATCGGGGTTTAGGGTTTATGATTTAAAGTTGTGGGTTTAGAGTTTAGGTTTAAGGATTTAGGGATTTTGGTTTATGGTTTATTGCTGAGGGTTTACGGTTTAGGATTCAATGTTAAGTGTTTATGGTTTAGGTTCTTGGGCTTAGTGTTTAGGATGTTGGTGTTTAGGGTTTAGTGTTTACGACTAAGGTTTTAGGTTTTAGGGTTAAGGGTGTAGGTGTCGCGATTTTGAAAAAGTTACGATTTTAAAAATATCTCGATTTTGAAACAATTAGGATTTCGAAAACGTAATGATTTTCAAAAAGTCTGTGTTTCCAAATATTTTTAAAGTGACAAAGTCGTGAATTTAAAATCCTAAATTTTTTAAAATTCACAACTTTTTTGAAAATAATGAATTTTTAAAAAATCTTAACATATTGAAAAATATAAAATTTATGAAAAATCTAAATCATTCAAACTCCCAACTTTGTTTTGAAAATCCTAATATTTTAAAAAGTTGAGATTTTTTAAACATGTGGTTTAAAAAAAACGAACTCAAACGGACACCCGGAGCACAAGTTATATCCTTTCCAAGTTCTTGCTAATTTTGGCGCATCACTACATATTTTAAATCTTGACTCTTTCGTGATTACAACTTTTTCTAAAATTCAAACTTTTTGAAAAATCGCAACTATTTCAAAAATCGTGACGTTTTCGAAAACATTTTTTTTTTCAGAAATCCCAAGTTTTTAGAAATTCCCGAATTTTCTAAAATCTCAATTTTATCAAATATGCGAACTTTTTTTAAAATCCTTATTTTTTAAAAATATCAATTTTTTAAAAATTGCAAATATTAAAAATCAGGATTTTTTCAAATATCCTTACTTATTCAAAAATCTTGACTTTTTGTAAAATCTCATTTTTAAAAAAATCTTGTCTTTTCAAAAATTCTAACCTTTTTTAAAATGTCAGGTTTTTCAAAAATCTTGACTTTTTCAAAAATCCAAACTCTTCAAAAATTTTAACATTTTCAAAGTCCCAACATTTTTTAAATCTTGATGTTTTCAAAAATAACAATTTTATGTAAAATTGTAATATTTTCAAAACTCGTGAATTTTCTGAAAATTTCAAGTTTTTTAAAATCCTTACTTTTTGAAAATCACAAGTTTTTCAAAATACCAACTTTTTTCAAATCTAACTATTTAAAGGTTTCTAGGTTGAGGTTTTAGGGCTCAAAGGATTTAGTGTTTAGGGTTTAGGTTTTTTGGCTCAAGGGATTTAGTGTTTAGGGTTTAGGTTTTTGGGCTCAGGATTCAATGTTTAGGGTTTTAGCGTTGAGGGTTTAGGGTTGAGGTTCAGGTTTCGAGGATCAAGGTTTAGGGTTTAAGAATAAGGTTTTAGGGTTAGGTATTGGGGTTTGGGGTTCAAAGTTTATGGATGAGGGTTTTGCATTTAGGGTTCAGGGCTCATGGTTTATAATTGAGGGTTTAGTATTTATGATTTAACATTAATGGTTTTAGGGTTTAAGACTCAGAATTTAGGGTTTAGGAGCAATTAGAGCTTAATGTTTAGGGTTTATAAGGTTTAGAGTTCAAAATTTAGGGTATAGGGGCAAGGGTTTAGGATTTAGATATCAATGTTCATAGTTGAGGGTCCATGGCTTAGTGTTTAAGGTTTGGAGTTATGAGTTTAGGGTTTAGGGTTAGGCCTAAATATTTAGGGGTCACTGTTTGGGTTTTTAGGGTTTATGGTTTATTGCAGAGGATTTAAGGTTTCAGATTTAGGGTTTTTGGCTTAGTGTTTTGGATGTTGGGGTTTAGTGTTTAGCATTTATGACTCAGGTTTTAGGGTTTAGGGGTTACAATTTTGAAAAAGTCATGATTTCAAAAATATGATTATTTTGAAATAGTTAGGATTTCTGAAAAGTCATGATTTTCAAAAAGTCTATATTTTCAAAGATTTTAAAAGTGATAAAGTCATGAATTTTAAAAGTTCACAATTTTAAAAATCTCCTGATTTTATAAAAACTTGAAATTTTTAAAAAGTAAAGAGATTTTGAAAATGTTTGGATTTTTGAAAAATAGGATATTCAAAATAGTTGGGATTTAAAAATATCTTCAATTTTTTAATTCCTGACTTATTTGGAAATTGCATTTTTTTTTCAAAATCTTGTCTTTTTTGAACATCCCAACTTTCTCAAAAAAATTGGCTTTTTCAAAATCCCAACGTTTTCATAATTCTAACTTTTTTGAAAATCTCAGTGTTTTAAAAAATCCTAAATTTTTAGAAATTCCACCTTTTTTAGAATTATGAAATTCTATCTTTTTTCTAAAATTTTAAATTCTTTAAAATCCTAATTATTTTGAAATTCACAACTTTTTGGAAAATAATGACTTTTTCCAAAATCATGACATATTAAAAAATCAAGAATTTTGGAAAATCTAAATTATTCAAACTCTTGACTTTTTTTTGAAAATCTTGATATTTTAAAAAAGTTCAGATTTTTGAAACATGTGGTTTAAAAAAAATGGACTGAAACGATCACCTGGAGCAAAGTTTTGACTTTTTCAATTTTCTTATTAATTTTGGTGCATCACTACATTTTTGACATCTTGACTCTTTTGAGATTATAACTTTTTTGAAAATCCCAAAGTTTTCAAAAATCCCAACTATTGCAATAATCACGACGATTTGGAAAATCAAAACTTTTTCAGAAATCCCAAAACCTTTTAAAAATTTATATTTTTTCAAAAATCACAAATATTAAAAATTAGGACTTTCAAATATCCTGACTTATTCAAAAATCCTGATTTTTAAAAAAATCTTGATGTTTTAAAAATCCCAACATTTTCCAAAATCTTGACTTTTTCGAAAATCTTCACTTTTACAAAATCACGATTTTTTGTAAAATCTCAGAATTTTTAAAATTTCGTCTTTATAAAAGTCCTAACTTTTTTTAAAATGTCACGTTTTTTAAAAACCTTAACTTTTTCAAAAATCCAAACTTTTCAAACATCCTGAATCTTCAAAAATATGAAAAGCCCAACTCTTTAAAAAACCCCAACTTGTTTGAAAATTTGAACATTTTCAAAGTCCCAACATTTTTTAAATCTTGATGTTTTCAAAATTAACAACTTTGTTTAAAATTGCAGCCTTTTGAAAAGTCATGATTTTTTTGAAAATCTCAAGTTTTTTAAAATCCAGTCTTTTTAAAAAATCTTTACTTTCTAAAAATCCCATGTTTTTCAAAATGCCTACTGTTTTCAAATCTAACTATTTTAAGGTTTCTAGGTTGAGGGTTTAGGGCTCAGGATGTGGGGTTTTTGGTTTAGGGTTTAGGGTTCAGGGTTTATGGTTAGGATTTAGGTGTAAGGTTTTCAGGGTTTGGGGTTCCAGGTTTACGATTGAGGGTTTTAGATTTAGGATTTAGGGCTCATGGTTTACGATTGAGGGGTTTAGTATTTATGAGCTTAACATTTAGGGTTTTAGGACTTTTGATCCGAACGTAGGAATTTAGGGTGTAGGAGTAATTAGTGACTTAAGATTTAGGGTTTATAGGGTATATCTAGGGCTCAGAGTTTAGAACTTTAGGGCTTGTAAGGTCCAGGGTTTGTGCGTTTAGGTCTCATTGTTCCATGCATATTTGAGCGTCCATGGCTCAGGGTTCGAAGTTCAGTTGTTATGAGTTTAGGGTTTTTTGGCATTTAGGGTCTTTAGCTAAAGGTTTTAGGGTTTAGGGTTTTGGCTTAAAAGGGAATTGTAATGGTATAAGGTATAGTGTTTAGGGTTTAAGCTATTAGGGAAACTCCTGGTTTAGGGGTTACAAAGCTGTTTATGGTTGGGGTTTTGGAGTATAAGTTTCAAGGTCTAGGGATTTCAGGGTTTATGGTTTATAAATGAGGGTTTAGAGGTTTAGGATTTAGGGCTTTTTTATGATTGAGTGATTTAGGAACTTGGGGTTTAGGATTTAGTGTTTACGCGGGTTTAAGGTTTTAGGGTTAGGCTTCAGGGGTCTCAATTTAGGTGAAGAATTCATGGTTTAAAAAATGGTTTAAGGTTTAGGGGTTCAGAGACAATTGAGTTTTAGCTCAGGTCTATATGGTTCAGGGTATAGATTTAGAGTTAGGTGATAAAGTCATGAATTTAAAAAGTTCACAATTTTTAAAAAACTCGTGATTTTTGAAAATTTAGTAATTTTCGAAATAGTCCCAGATTTTATAAAAATTTGTTTTTAAAAAGTAAAGTTTACAAAAATGTTGGATTTATTAAAAAGAATCAGGATTTTCAAAACATGTTGGGATTTAAAAATCTCTTCAGTTTTGTAATTCGCGACATTATTGGGAATTTGTGACTTTTTTCAAAATCTTGTTTTTTTGAAAATCCTAAATTTCAAAATTCTTAGGATTTTTAGAAATCTTGCGATTTTTTGAAAATTTTTCAAAATCCCAACCTTTCATAATCCTTAATTTTTTGAAAATCTCAACGTTTTTCAAAAACCCTAAATTTTTTGAAAATTTGAACTTTTTAAGAACATTTTTAGAATTGTGAAATTCTATCTTTTCCTAAAATTGTGAATTCTTTAAAATCCTAATCTTATTTGAAATTCACAACTTTTTTGAAATAATGAAATTATTCAAAAATCTAAATCATGAATATTAAAAAACTCTTAGAATTTTTAAATCTTGAAAAAAGTTGAATTAAACTCTCAAAATTTTTTGAAAATCCTGATATTTTGAAAAAGTGTGACTATTTTAATATCCAATGTTTTTCTAGAAAAAAAAACCTAGACATAAAACGAACACCCAGAGAACAAGTTTTCTTCTTTGAAATCCCATCTTTTTTTAAATCCTTATGGCTTTTCAAAAAAAATCAGTTCATTTTTAAAAAAAATCTCAACTTCTAAGATTTCAGACTTTTTCAAAAAACTTCAAAAGTCTTTACTTTTTCCAAAATCATGACTTCTTCAAAATCCCTGATGTTTTTTGAAAATAAAAAGTTTTTCAGAAATACTATCTTTTTAAAAATTCCTTAATCAACTAAAAGTTGTTATTTTGATAAAATGCTGACTTTTTTAAAAATCCTTACTTTTTTGAAAACATTTTTAAAATTGTGATTTTTCGAAAATCACTAAATTTTTAAAAATGTCTATCTTTTTCATAATTCTGGGCTTTTTGAAATTGAAATTTTTTTGTAAAATCTAATTTTTTTTTAATCTTCACTTATTCAAAATAATCCTACTTTTTCAAAATCCTGAATTTTTCTGAAAATCTCAATTTTTCAAAAATATTGTCTTTTTAGAAAACTTAACTTCTTATTCAAAAATCTTGACTTTTTCAAAAACCGAGACTTGACTAATTTTTCAAAAATCTTAGACTCTTCAAAAACTTTGAAAAGCCCAACTTCTTTTCAAAATCCCAACATTTTAAAAAATCCTAACTTTTTCGAAATATTCATTTTTTTGGAAAACCGTTGAACTTGTTTGTAAAAATCTGAACATTTTCAAAGTCCCAAACATTTGTCCAAAATCTTGAGTTTTTTTAAAATCCCAACTTTTAAAAAATTCCAATTTGTTTGAAAATGGCTGACATTTTCAAAATATCGTGACTTTTTTGGAATATCTCAATTTTTTTGAAAATCCTACTTTTCAAAAATCCCATTTTTTTCAAAATATCAACTTTTTCCAAAATCTAACTATTTTAAGGTTTCTAAATTGTTTATGAAAAATCGGTTTTAGGGCTCTTCCATGGGATATTTAGTGTTTAGGAAATTAGGTTTTTCAAAATAATGATCAAAACAGTGATTCCCTAATGTTTTTTAAATCTCGACATTTTTTAGTGTTTAGGTTTTATGAATTAGGGCTTTGTGTATCAGGGTTCAGGGTTTAGGGTTGATGTTTAGGGTCTGAGGATCAAGGTTAAGGGTTTAAGAATTAGGTTTTAGGGATTTAGGGCTCCAGTTTTAGGGTTTGGGTTTCGAGGTTTAAGATTGAGGGTTTTACATTTAGGGTTTAGGGCTCATGGTTTACGATTAAGAGTTTAAAAAAGTTAGTGACTTTGACCATTTAGGATTGTTAGGGTTTAAGACTCAAAATTTAGGGTTCAGAAGTCTTTAGAGCTTAAAAATTTCTTTGATTTAGGGAATAGTGAATTTCTAATAAGTTTAAGGTTTAGGTCGTCAACTGGTTTCAAGGTTCAGGGATTTGAGTTTCATTTCTTTGTGGTTCTAGGGTCCAAATCTCAGGGTTTAACTCTTTCGACGTTATCCGAACTTTACGAAATTTATGACGTTTTGGCAAATACGGTTCACGGTTTAACGCTCTTGATTTTCAAAAAGTTTAGGGTTTTAGGTAGTTAAGAAATTATAGGGACATTATTATTAAGGGTTTAGGGATCTAAGGTTTATGGTTTAAGGTTTGGGTTTTAGGGTTTAGGATTTAAGGTTTAGGGATTTGGGTTTCATGGCTTATGGAATAAGGGTTTAGGGTTTAGGGTATTGGGATTAGGTTAGATGGTTTAGGGTTTATACGATTTAGAGTTTTGGGTTTATGGGTTTATGGTTTAGGATTTAGGGTTTTGGACTTAGTGTTTAGGATGTTGGGAGTTTAGGGCTAAGGTTTAGCATTTATGGAGTCAGGTTTCACAGTTTTATAGGTTTAGGGTTTAAGGAGTCACGATTTTTGAAAAAGTCACGATTTAAAAAATATCCCGATTTTGAAATAGTTAGGATTTTCAAAAAGTCATAGATTTTAGAAAAGTATGTATTTTCAAAGATTTTGAAATGTGATAAAGTCATGATATTTAAAAAGTTCACAATTATTTAAAAATTCATAATTTTTTAAAAATTTCGTAATTTTAAAAAAAGTCACAATTTTATAAAGAACCATGGAATTTTGAAAAGTAAAGATTTTTAAAATGATAGGATTTAAAAAAAAGGATGTTCAAAACTGTTGGCATTTATAAATCTCTTCAATTTTTTAATTCCCAACTTTTTTGGAAATTGACCTTTCTTCAAAATCTTATCTTTTTCGAAAATCCCAACTTTTTTTCAAAATTCTTGGCTTTTTTGAAAACATGATTTTTTTGTAATCCCAACCTTTTCATAATTCTAACTTTTTTGAAAATCTCAACATTTTCAAAACCTCTAAAATTTATGAAATTCAAATGTTTTTTAGAATTTTTCAAAATTCAATCTTTTTCTAAAATTGTAAATTCTTTAAAATCCTGAATTTTTCTTTAAATTCACAACTTTTTTGGATAATAAATGACTTTTTAAAAAAATCATGAATTATTCAAAAGTCAAACTTTCTTGAAAATTTAAATTATTCAAACTCCTGAATCTTTTTAAAAAACATTTTAGATTTTTGAAACATGTGGTTTAACAAAAAAGGGACTCAAACGAATATTTGGAGCACAAATTATGACCTTTTCAAGTTCTTGTTAATTTTGGCGCATCACTACATTTTTGAAATCTTAACTCTTTGGAGATTATAACTTTTTTAAAACATCACAATCTTTTTTCAAAAATCAACGGTATTTAAAAAATTGCGAGATTTTCAAATGTTAAATTTTTAAAAATTCTTGAATTTTCTAAAATCTCAATTTTATCAAAAATGACGAATTTTTTTACAATCCTTACTTTTTTGAAAAATTACATTTTTTTCAAAAATCAAAAATATTAAAAATTGGGACTTTTTCAAATATCTTGACTTATTGAAAAATCTCGACTTTTTCAAAAATCTTAACGTTTTAAAAATCCCAACATTTTCCAAAATCTTGACTTTTTTGAAAATCTAACTTTTTCAAAATCACGAACTTTTTGCAAAATCTTGAAGTTTTTAAAGTATTCATTTAGTCTTTCCAAAAATCCTAACTTTTTTGAAAAAGTCTAGTGTTTTCAAAAATAAGAACTTCAGGGTTTAAAACCCCGAACCTTTTCAAAAGTCCCTGAGTTTTTTGAAAATCTCAATCGTTGATAATCCTGTGCTTTTCAAAAATATTGACTTTTTGAAAATCCCAAGTTTTTCAAAATACTAAATTTTTCCAAATCTAACTTTTTAAAGGTTTCTCAGGGTTCAGGGTTTAGGGTTGAGGTTTTAGAAGTTCAAGGTTTGAGGATTTAAAATTGAGGGATTTGGGAATTTAGGGTTTAGGGCTTAAGGTTTTCGGCTTAGATGGTTTAGGTTTTAAGATTTAGGGATTTAAGGTTATATGGTTTATGACTTAGAATTTACTGTTCAAGAGTAATTCGAGTTTTTAAGGTTTAGGTTTATATTTTATAGGCCTTCAAGTATAGGGTTTAATTCCATCACTTATTTCGAAATTTACACCTTTTTCCAAAATCTTAGGGTTCTTTTTTGAAATTAGGGCTCACTTTTTCAAAATTATTGGATTTTTTGAATACCCCAAGGCATTTTTGAGATCACTTTTTTGGGTTTAAAATCTATAGTTTTTTTACAGTTTATCCTTAGGGACTTTTTAAAAAATATGGTTGACAAATTTTTTTAAAATCCTAAAGATTATTACAAAAATAGGATTTACTATTAAACCCAAAATGTTTATGGTTCAAAATTTAAGCTTTTGTAAATACTTTAGAGATTTTTTAAGAAAATCTTTGGGATTTTTGAAAAAGTTGAGTTTTCTTAAACATTTGGATTTTAGGATTCGTGGAAGGACATCATGGTTTAGGATTTATTCACACAAGGTTATGACCTTTCCAGAGTTTAGCTAATTTTTACGATTCACTAAATTTTTGTAAATCTTGGGTTTAGAGTTTAGAAAATTGTAAATTTTTTGGGTAAATCACTGACTTTAGGACAAAAAATCCCTAATTTTTTTGACAATCCTTACTTATTCTAAATCTATGATTATTCAAAAAATCACAAATATTAAAAATCAGACTTTTTCAAATATCCTAACTTTTTCAAAAATCAAGAATTTTTCAAAAATCTTGATATTTTAAAAATCCCAACATTTTTGAAAATCTTGAATTTTAAAAAATCTTGACTTTTTTGAAAATCTTCAATTTTTTACAAAATCCCGAACTTTTTGAAAAATCTCAAATTTTTTTAAAATGTCTAGACTTTTAAAAAATCGCTAATTTTTTTCAAAATCCCAATGGTTTTTCAAAAATCCTGACTTTTAAAAATCCCAACTTTCAAAAATTTCCCAACTTTTTTAAAAATCCTAATTGTTTCGAAATATTCATTTTTTGAAAAACCCCAACTTATTTGAAAATTTGAACATTTTCAAAGTTCCAACAATTTTTAAATCTTGACATTTCAAAAAATAACAAGTTTTTAATATTACAACTTGTTCAAAAGTCGTGACTTTTTAAAAATCTCAAGTTATTGAAAATCCTGACTTTTTCAAACATCTCAACTTTTTGAAAATCCCAAGTTTTTCAAAATAACAACTTTTTCCAAATCTAACTATTTTAAGGTTTTTAGGGCTAGGGGATTTATTAGTGTTTAGTTTTAGGTTTTTGGGCTCAAGATTCGAGGGTTTAGGATTTAGTGTTCATGGTTTAAGGATCCTAGGGTTCCAGGGCTCAATGTTCTAGGGTTTAGTGTAATTCCCAGGTGGTTTAGGGATTGCAATATTTAGGTTTTAGGAATCTTGGTTTTATAAGTTTAGACTTTTTCAGGGTTTATGGTTTTTAGGCTTTACATTTAGTGATTTTCGGCTCATGGTTTATGATTGAAGGTTTAGTCTTTAGGATTTAGCTTTTAGGGTTTGAAGTTTTAACAATAAGAATTTTAGGTTTAGGAGCAACTAGAGAGCTTAAGGTTTAGTGTTTATAGGGCTCAGTGTTAATGGTTGAGGGTCCATGGCTCAGGGTTTGAGGTTCTGGGTTATAAGTTTAGATTTTAGGGTTTAGGTCTCTAGCTAAAGGTTTAGGTTATATATTTTTTACTTAGAGCTCATGATTCAAGGTAAAGGGTTTAAGGTTTCGGGTCAGACCTAAGGCTCTAGGGTTATCTATTTAGGGTTTAGGGTTGAAGACTTACGGTTAGGGGTTTAAGGTTTATTGTTTAGGGTTTAGGGTTTAGGCTTAATGGCTCAGAGATCACGGTTTAGGGTTTATGGATTAAGGTTTGGGGCTTAGAGTTTAGGTTTTATGATTTAGGTTTATCGCTGAGGGTTTAGGATTAGGTTTTATGGGTTTATGGTTTATGATTTAGGATTTAGAGTTTTCAGTTTAGTGTTTAGGAGGTTAGGGTTTAGGATTTAGCATTTATGACTCATCTTTAAGGTTTTAGGCTTTAGAGTTTAGGGTTTAGGATTTAGAGGCCACGATTTTGAAAAAGCTGTGATTTTAAAAATATATTGATTTTGAAATAGTTACGATTTCAAAAAATCATTATTTTCAAAAAGTTCACTGTTTAGGGTTTATGGTTTATAGTTTAAGGTTTGGGGTTTAGAGTTTAGGTTTTATGATTTAATGATTTTGGTTTATGGTTTATTGATGAGAGGTTACAGTTTAGGATTCAGTGTTAAGGCTTTATTGTTTATGGTTTAGGATTTAGCGTTTTGGCCTTAGTGTTTAGGATGCAGTGGGTTTAGGGTTTAGCATTTACGACTCCGGTTTTTTGTTTTATATTTTAGGGTTTAGGGGTAACAATTTCTAAAAAGTCATGATTTCAAATAAATCTTGATTTTGAAATAGTTAGGATTTCAAAAAATTCATGATTTTTAAAAAGTCTGTATTTTCAAATATTTTGAAAGTAATAAAGTCATGAATTTAAAAAGTTCACAATTTAAAAAAAAAACTCATCATTTTTTAAAAATTCATAATTTTCAAAAAAGTCACGATTTTTTAAAATGTTGGAATTTTGAAAAAGTAAAGATTTTGTAAAAGTTAGGATTTTAAAAAAAATTAGGATATTCAAAACAGTTGGGATTTAAAAATCTATTCATTTTTGTAATTCCCAACTTATTTGAAAATCACACATTTTTTCAAAATTTGTCTTTTATGAAATCCCAACTTTCTCAAAATTCTTGGCTTTTTCTAAACCACTAATTTTTTGAAATCTAATTTTTGTTTGAAATCTCATCTTTTCATATTCCTGACTTTTTTAAAAATCTCAACTTTTTCAAAAATCCTAAATTTTTTGAACTCCAAACTTTTTTAGAATTATGAAATTCTATCTTTTTCTAAAATTGCTAATTTCTTAAAATCCTTTTTTTTTTAATTCACACATTTTTTTGGAAAATAATGACTTTTCAAAAAATCATGATATATTAAAAAATCTAGAATTTCTAGAAAATCTAAATTATTCATACTCCCAACTTTTTTTAAAAAATCCTGATATTTTAAAAAAGTTGAGATTTTTGAAACATGTGTGGTTTAAAGTAAACAGACTCAAACTAGCAACCAGAGCATAAGTTATGTCCTCTTCAAGTTCTTGCTAATTTTGGCGCATCACTATGTTTTTGAAATCTTGACACTTTTGAGATTATAAATTTTTCAAAAACTCAACTTTTTTGAAAATCACGACGTTTTCGAAATTCAAAACTTTTTCAAAAATCCCAACTTTTTAAAAAATTCCTAAATTATCTAAAATCCTTAATCAATAATGTCGACTTTTATGAAAATCCTTATTTAAAAAAAAAAAAGGTTTTTTCGAAAATCGTAAACATTAAATTTTTTGAATTTTTCCAAATATTCATTTTTGGAAAACCCCAACTTGTTTGAAAATTTAAACATTTTCAAAGTCCCAACATTTTTGAAATCCTGATGTTTTCAAAAATCTTGACTTTTTTAAAATCCCAAGTTTTTCAAAATATCACCTTTTTCCAAATCTAACTATTTTAAGGTTTCTAGGTTGAGGATTTAGGGCTTAGGAGATTTAGTGTTTAAGGTTTAGGTTTTTGTGCTCAAGGTTTAGGGTTTAGGGTTTAGGGTTATGGGGTTTAGGGTTTAGAGTTAGGATTTAGGGCTTAGGTTTTAGGGTTTGGGGTTCAAGGTTTACGGTTTACGATTTATGGTTAATTGTTCATGGTTTATGATTGAGGGTTTAGTATTTAGGATTTAGCAATTAGTGTTTTAGGGTTGAAGACTAAGAAATTAGTGTTGAGGAGTAATTATATCTTAACATTTAGAGTTTATAGGGCTCCGAGTTTAGGGTTTAGGGTTTAGGTGTCAATGTTCATGGTTAAGGGTCCATGGCTCAGGGTTTGAGGTTCGGTGTTATGAGTTTAGGGTTTAGAATTTTGGCTTAGGCTTCACGGTTCAAGGTATAAGATTTAGGGTTTAGGGTTTAGGGTTTAGGGCTAAGGCTTTAGGGTTAACTTTATAGGGTTCAAGATTTAAGGCTCAGGGTAAGGGGTTTAGGGTTTATTGTTTAGGGTTTAGGGCATAGGGTTTAGGGTTTAGGCTGTGGCTCAGGGATTAGGGTTTATAGTTTAGGTTTTAGGATTTAGGGATTTTGGCTTTATGGTTTATGGTTTAGGGTTTAGGCTTCAGGATTTAGTGTTAAGGGTTTAGCGTTTATGAATCAGGTTTCAGGATTTAGGGATCGTGGTTTTGAAAACATTAAAATTTAAAAAATATCCCGATTTTGAAACAATTAGGATTTCGAAACAGTCACGATTTTCAAAAAATCTATATTTTCAAAGATTTTGAATGTGATAAAGTCATGTATTTTGATGAATGTTAGGATTTTCTTAAAAAATTAGATATTCAAAATAGTTGGGATTAAAAAATCTCTTCCTTTTTTTAATTCTCAACTTATTTAAAAATTGCACCTTTTTTCTTAGCTTTTTCGAAATCACGACTTTTTTGAAATCCCAATTTTTTTTTGAAATCCCGACCTTTTCATAATTCTTATTTTTTTGAAAATATCTACTTTTTAAAAACCCTAAAATTTTGAAATTTGAATGTTTTTAGAATTACGAAATTTTATCTTTTACTAAAATTACAAATTCTTTAAAATCTTAATTTTAAAAAAATTTACAACTTTCTATAAAATAATGACTTTTTCAAAAATCATGACATATTAAAAAATCCATATTTTTTGGAAAATATAAATTATTCAAACTCCTAACTTTTTTTTAAATCCTGATATTTTAAAAAAATTGAGCTTTTTGAAATATGTGGTTTAAAAAAAACAGACTCTAATGGACACCTGGAGCACAAGTTATGACCTTTCCATGTTCTTGTTAATATTCACACATCACTACATTTTTGAAATCTTGACTCTTTTGAGATTATAACTTTTTCAAAATTCCCAACTTTTTTGAAAATCGCAACTATTTCAAAAATTGTGAGGTTTTTGAAAAATGCTAACTTTTTAAAAGTTCCTAAATTTTTTAAAATATAAAATTTATCAAATATGTTGACATTTTTTAAAATCCTTGCGTTTTTTTAAAAATTATAATTTTTCAAAAATCACAAATATTAAAACTCAAGACTTTTTCTAATATCCTAAATCATTCAAAAATCCCGAGTTTTTCAAAACTCTTGACATTTTAAAACTCGCAACATTTTCCAAAATATTGACTTTTTTAAAAATCCTTACTTTTAAAAAATACTAACTTTTTAGAAAATTTGAATTTTTTTAAAATCCCTGTCTTTTCAAAAATCCTAACTTTTTTGAAAATGTCTAGTTTTTAAAAAATCTTGACTTTTTCAGAAATCCTGACTATTCTAAAACGTGAAAAGCTTAACTCTTTAGAAAATTCCAACTTGTAAAAAATCCTAACTATTTCAAAATATTCAATTTTCGAAAACCCCAACTTATATGAAAATTTGAACATTTTCAAAGTTATAACATTTTTAAAATCTTAATGTTTTCAGAAATAAAAACTTTCTTTTAAATCTTGATTTTAAAACTTTAAAAAATCCTGACTTTTTAAAAAATCTTGACTTTTTGAATTCCCTAGTTTTTCAAAATACTGATTTTTTCCAAATCTAATTATTTTAAGGTTTCTCGGTTGAGGGTTTAGGGCTCAAAGGATTTAGTGTTTAGGGTTAGATTTTTGTGCTTCAAATTCAAGGTTTAGGGTTTAGTGTTTAGGGTTTAGGGATTACGGCTTATGGTTCAGGGTTTAGGGATTAGGGCTTATGGCTCAGGGTTCAGGGTTTAGGGGTGTGGTTCAGGGTTCGAGGATCAAGGTTTAGGGTTTAAAAATTGGTTTTTAAGATTTAGTGTTTAGGGTTATTATTTAAGGCTCAAGTTATAGGGTTTGGAGTTCGATGTTTACGATTGAGGAATCAATATTTAGGATTTAGCAGTTAGGGTTTTAAGGTTTAAGACTCAGAATTTAGGGTTAGGTGTAGTTAGAGCTTAAGGTTTAGGGTTTATATGGTATAGAGCTAAGAGTTTTTTAGGGTTTAGGTTGTAGGGGTCAGGGTTTAGGGTTTAGGTCTCAATGTTCATGGTTGAGGGTGCATGGTTTAAGGTTTGACATTTGGGGTTATGAATATAGGGTTTAGGTCTTTAGCTAAAGGTTTAAGTTTTAGAGTTTTGGCTTAGGTTTTACTATTTAGGGTTTAGGGTTTATTGTTTAGGGTTTATGGTTTAAGGTTTGGGGTTTAAAGTTTAGGTTATACGATTTGGGGATTTAGGTTTATGGTTATGGCTAAGGGTTTAAGGTGTAGAATTCAGTGTTAAGGGTTTATGGCTTAGGGTTTTGGGCTTAGTGTGTAGGATGTTGGGGTTTAGGGTTTAGTGTTTATGACTCAGGTTTCAAGTTTTAGGGTTTAGGGGTCATGATTTTAAAAAAGCCACGATTTTAAAAATATCCTGATTTTGAAACAGTTAGGGTTTTGAAAAATTCATGATTTTAAAAAAAATTATATTTTCAAAGATTTATAAAATGCTAAAGTCATGAATTTAAAAAAATCACAATTTTAAAAAAACTCCTGATTTTTTACAAATTCATACTTTTCGAAAAAGTCATGATTTTAAAAAAAGTTAGAATTTTGAAAAAGTAAAGATTTTGAAAATTTTAGGATTTTAAAACAAATTAATATATTAAAGTTCAATTTTGTAATTCCTAACTTATTTTAAAATTGCACCTTTTTCAAAATCTTGTCTTTTTCGAAAATCTCAACTTTCTCAAAACTCTTGGCTTTTTCAAAATCATGACTTTTCTGAAATCTCAATTTTTGTTCAAAATCCCAACCTTTTCATTATCCTAACTTTTTTGAAAATATCATTTTTTTCAAAAACCCTAAAAGTTTTTGTATTTTTTTTTTAGAATTATGAATTTTTTTTCTTTTTCTAAAATTGCATAATTCTTTAAAATCCTAATTTTTTTTAAAATCTCAAATTTGGAAAATAACGAATTTTTAAAAAATCATCACATATTAAAAAATTTAGAATTTCTGGAAAATTTAAATTATTCCAACTCCTGACTTTAAAAAAAAAAACTGGATATTTTAAAAATTGAAATTTTTGAAACATTTCGTTTTAGAAAACGGACACCTGGCTAAAGGTTCATAAGTTTAGGGTTTAGGTCTCTAGCTAAAGGTTTAGGGTTTTTGCTTATGGCTCATGCTTCAAGGTATGGGGTTTAAGGTTTAGGGTTCACTCTTTATGGTTTAGACTTTATGGTTTAAGGTTTGGGGTTTAGAGTTTAGGTTTTAAGATTTAGGGATTTGGGTTTATGGTTATTGTTTGAGGGTTTAGGGTTTAGGATTCAATGTTAAGTGTCTATGGTTTATGGTTTAGGATTTAGGGTTTTAGGCTTAGTGTTTAGGATGTTAGGGTTTAGAGTTTAGCGTTCACGACTCAAGTTTCAGGTTTTAGGGGTTAGGATTTAGGGACCGCAATTTTGAAAATGTCACGATTTAAGAAATATCTCGATTTCAAACATATCCTAATTTCGAAACAGTTAGGATTTAAAAAAAGTCACGATTTTCAAAGATTTTCAAAGTGATAAACTCAAGAATTAAAAAAGTTCACAATTTTTAAAAAACTCGTAATTTTTTAAAAGTTCGTAACTTTGAAAAAAGTCACAATTTTATAAAAATAATGTAAAGATTTTTCAAATGTTAGGATTTTTAAAAAAGGATATTCAAATAGTTGTGATTTAATAATCTCTTCAGTTTTGTAACTCCTGACTTATTTGAAAATTGCACCTTTTTTCAAAATAGTCTCTTTTTTGAAAATCCCAACATTCTCAAAATTCTAGGCTTTTTTGAAATCACAACTTTTTTTGAAATCTCAATTTTTGTTCAAAAGACCAACCTTTTCACAATCCCTACTTTTTTGAAAATCTCAACTTTATCAAAAACCCTTAAATTTTTTAAATTTGAACTTTTTTAGAATTATGAAATTTTATCTTTTTCTATAATTGCAAATTCTTTAAAATACTTAATTTTTTTAAAATTCAGAACTTTTTGGAAAATAATGTCTTTTTCAAAAATAAGAACATATTCAAAAACCCAAAATTTCTGGAAAATTTAAATTATTCAAACGTCGGATTGTTTTTTATTAAATCCTAATATTTTAAAAAAGTTGAGATTTTTGAAACAACATATAACTTAATAAGAAATCCCAACTTTCTTAAAATTTCTGAATTTTCTAAAATCTCAACTTTATCATAAATGCCGACTTTTTTGAAAATCCTTTTTTTGTAAATTATGTTTTTTTTCAAAAATTGCAAATATTAAAAATTGGGACTTTTTTGAATAACCGGACTTATTCAGGGATCCTGAATTTTTCAAAAATCTTGACTTTTTCAAAAATCTTAACTTTTATAAAATCATGACTTCTTGGAAAATTTGAAATTATTTAAAATCCCGTCTTTTCAAAAATCCTATTTTTTTTGTAAATGTTGAGTTTTTCAAAAAAATCTTGACTTTTTCAATAATCCAAACTCTTCAAAAATCATGAATTTTTTGAAATATTCATTTTTTGAAATATCCTAACTTTTGAAAAATGCAAAAATCCTACCTCTTTAGAAAAACCCCAACTTTTCAAAAATCCAGACTTTTTCGAAATATTAATTTTGTGAAAACCCTAAATTGTTTGAAAATGTGAATATTTTTAAAATCATGATGTTTTCAAAAAACACAACTATTTTTAAAGTTGAGACCTTATCAAAAGTTTTTGAAAATCCTAACTTTTTATAAAATCTTAACTTTTTGAGAATCCCATTTTTTTCAAAGTACCAACTTTTTCTAAATCTAACTATTCTATTGTATCTAGGTTTAGGGGTTAGGGGTTAGGGCTTAGGGATCAGGTTTTAAGGTTTAGGGTTGAGGTTTAGGGTTTTGGGATATGGGTTTAGGGTTAGGATTTAGGGCTCAGGTTTTACGGTTTGGGGTTGAGTTTTACGGTTTAAGGTTTTCAATTTAGGGTTTAAGTCCCAAAATTTAGGGTTTAGGAGCAATTAGAGCTTAAGGTTTAGGGTTTATAGGTTAGGGCTCAGAATTTAGGGTTTAGGGCATAAAGGGTCAGGAAAATGGGTTTAGGTCTCAGGTTTCATGGTTGAGGGTGCATGCTTCAAGGTTTGAGGATTGGGGTTATAAGTTTAGAGTTTAGGATTTAGATCTCCAACGAAAGGTTTAGAGTTTACATTTTTGGTTTATGGCTCACGGTTCAAGGTATAGAGTTTAGGGTTAGGCCTAAGGCTTTACGGTTCACTATTTAGGGTTTATGGTTAAATGCTCAGCGTTAGAGGCTTAGAGTTTATTGTTTAGGTTTTAGGGTTTAGGGTTTAGGCTTCATGGATCAGGGAGTATGGTTTAAGGTTTGGGTTTTAAAGTTTAGGTTTTACAATTTAGTGATTTGGCTTTATTGTTAATGGCTGAGGGTTCAAGGTTTAGGATTAAGTGGGGTCTATGGTTTATGTAGTGTCATATTTTTTTTGTTACTAAAAGTAAGTACAACTAAATATTTTAAATTTAATGTTGAGATTTATGTAGTGGGGTCTATGGTTTATGTAGTGCCATTTTTGATAAAGTTGAGATTTTAGGAAATTCAGGAACTTTTAAAAAGTTGGGTTTTCTGTAAAAGTTTTGATTTTCGAAAATGTCACGATTTTATAAATAGTAGCGATTTTCGAAAAAAGTTATTATCTCAAAATAGTTGAGATTTCAAAAATGTAGTGATGTGCCAAAATTAGCAGCAACTTAAAAAGGTAATAACATGTGCTTCAGGTGTCCATTTAAGTCTTTTATTTTTTTCAAATCACATGTTTCAAAAATCTTTTTTTTTTAGAATATCAAGATTTTCAAAAAAAAAGTTGAGAATTTGAATAATTTAGATTTTACAGAAATTTTGGAAATTTGAATATGTCATGATTTTTCAAAAAGTCATTATTTTCCAAAAAGTTGTGAATTTAAATGTTTTTAGGATTTTAAGCAATTTAAAATTTTAGAAAAAGATAGAATTTCATAATTCTAAGAAAGTTCTAATTTAAAAAAATTTAGGGTTTTTGAAAAAGTTGAGATTTTCAAAAAAGTCAGGATTATAAAAAGGTTGGGATTTCAAACAAAAATTGGGATTTCAAAAAGTCGTGATTTCAAAAAAGCCATAAATTTCGAGAAACGGGGATTTTCAAAAAAGACGAGATTTTGAAAAAAAGGTACAATTTTCAAATAAGTCAGGAATTACAAAACTTAAGAGATTTTTAAATCCCAACTCTTTTGAATATCCTAGTTTTTGTTTAAATCCTAAAATTTTGAAAATCTTTACTTTTTCAAAATTCCAACTTTTTATAAAATCGTGACTTTTTTTTTTAAATTGTGAAAATTTCAAATTCATGACTTGATCACTTTAAAAATACAAAATTCTTTAAAATAACGAGGTTTTCAAAATCCTAACTGTTACACAATCAACTATTTTTGAAATCTTGACTTTTTTATAATCACAAACCCTAAAACCTAAAACTTGAGTCATAAACACTAAACACTAAGTCCAAAACCCTAAATCCAAAACCATAAACCATAAACCCTTATTGTAACCGAATCCTAAACCCTAAACCCTCAACCATAAACCATAAACCTAAATCCCTAAATCACAAAACCTAAATGTTAAACCCTAAACCCTGATCCCTGAGCCTTTAAGCCTAAAACATAAACCCTAAAACCCTATACCTTGAATTATGAGCCCTAAGCTAAAACCCTGAACCCTAAACATTTAAACTAGAGACCTAAACCCTAAAACCTAAACTCATAACCCCGAACCTTGAACCTTGAGTTATGGACCCTCAACATGAACATTGAGACCTAAACCCTAAACCCTAAACCCTAAACTCTAAATTTTGAGTCTTAAAACCTAAAATATAAATCCTAAATACTAAACCCTTAATCGTAAACCAAGAGCCCTAAACCCTAAATGTAAAACCCTCAACAGTAAACGTCATACCCCAAACCCTAAAACTTGATCGCTGAACCCTGAGCCATAATCCCTAAAAATCTTAAAATAGTTAGATTTGGAAAAAAATGGTATTTAGAAAAACTTGAGATTTTCAAAAAAAGCCATGACAATTTAAAAAGTTGTAATTTAAAAAAAAACTTGATATTTTTGAAAATATTAAGATTTCAAAAATGTTGGGATTTTAATGAATATTTCCAAAAAGGAAGGGTTTTTGAAAAGTTGGGATTTTTGAAAACTCAAAATTTTGTAAAAACTTGACATTTAAAAAAAAAAAATGATATTTGAAAAGACAGGATTTTAAAAATTTTGAGATTTTCCAAAAAGTTTTGATTTTGTAGAAGTGAATATTTTTGATAAAGTAATTTTTTTCAAAAAAGTCAAGTTTTTTGAAAAATTTGGGATTTTTAAAACATCACAATTTTTCAAAAAGTCAGGATTTTTTAAGAAGTCAGCATATTCGAAAAAGTCATGGTTTTTAGTATTTGTGATTTTTGAAAAAGTATAATTTTTTTAAAAAGTAAGGATTTTCAAAAAAGTCAGCATTTTTGATAAACTTGAGATTTGAGAAAATTCTAGAATTTTGAAAAAGTAGGGATTTCTGAAAAACTTTAGACTTTTGAAAACGTTGTGATTTTCAAAAATGTTGGGATTTTTTGAAAAACTTATAATCTCAAAAGAGTCAAGATGTCAAAAATGTAGTGATGCACCAAAATTAGAAGGAACTTGAAAAGGTCATAACTTGTGCACTGGTTGTCTGTTTGAATTCGTTTGATTTTGAAACCACATGTTTAAAAAATATTAACTTTTTAAAAATGTCACGATTTTCAAAAAAAAGTCGAGAGTTTGAATATTTTAGATTTTTTTTAAAAATCCGGATTTAACGTCATTATTTTCAAAAAAGTTGTGAATTTAAAAAAATAGGATTTTAAAGAATTCACAATTTTAGAAAAATAAAGAATTTCAAAAAATTTATGGTTTTTGAATGAGTTGAGATTTTCCAAAAAGTTGGGATTTCAAACAAATATTGGGATTTCACAAAAGTTGTGACTTTTGAAAAAGTCAAGAATTTTGAGAATGTTGGGGTTTTAAAAAAAGACAAGATTTTGATAAAAGGTGCAATTTTCAAAAAATGTAGTGATGCGCCAATTTAGCAGGAACATGAAAAGGTCACATAACTTGTGCTCTAGGTGACCGTTTGAGTCCATTTTTTTTTTCTGAAACCAAATGTTTCAAAAATCTCAACTTATTTGAATATGTCATGATTTTTGAAAAAGTGATTATTTTCCAAAAAGTTTGAATTTCAAAATATTTAGGATTTTAAAGAGTTTGCAATTTTAAAAAGGATTGAATTTCATAATTCTTGAAAAGTTAAAATTTAAAAAGTTTTAGGGATTTCATAAAGGTCATGATTTTGAAAAAGCCAAGAATTTTGAGAAAATTAGGATTTTAAAAAAAGACAAGATTTTTAAAAAGGTGCAGTTTTCAAATAAGTCGGGAATTACAAAACTGAAGATATTTTTAAATCCTAAATATTTTAAATATCTTAATTTCTTTTGAAAATCGTAACATTTTCAAAATCTTTATTTTGTCAAAATTCCATCTTTTTATAAAATCCTGACTTTTTCAAAAATTACAAATTTTTAAAAAATCAAGAGGTTTTAAAAAATTAAGAAATTTTTAAATTCATTACTTTATCACTTTCACTAAATCATAAAACCTAAACTCTAAACCCCAAACCTTAAACCGTAAACCCTAAACCCTAAACAATAAATACTAAACGCCTAACCACTACACCCTAAAACCTCAACCATAAACCATAAACTCAAATCCCAAAATCGTAAAACCTAAACTCTAAACCCAAAACCTTAAACCATAAATCCTAAATCTTGATCCCTCTATCCTAAAACATAAACACTAAGCCAAAACCTTAAACTCATAACACCAAACCTCGAACCCCGAGTCATGGACCCTCAAATAGGAACACTGAGACCTAAATGCTCAACCCTGACCCCTACGGCCTAAACCCTAAACTTTGAGCTCTATACCCTATAAACCCTAATCCTTAAGCTCTAATTGCTCTTAAACCCTAAATTTTAAGTCTTAAACCCTAAAATCCTAAATACTAAACCCTCAGTCATAAACCATGAGCCCTAAACTTTAAATGCAAAAACCCTCAACCGTAAACCTCAAACCCCAAACCATGAATATTTTGAAAAAGTCATTATTTGTAAAAAGGTGGGATTTTCAAAAGAGGTGAGATTTTCACATTTTTGAAGAGTCTCGATTTTTGAAAAACTTCAAGATTTTGGAATAACTGGACATTTTTCTAAAAGTTAGGATTTTTGAAAAGATACGATTTTTAAAAAATGGGATTTTCTAAAAAGTCGTGATTTTGTAAAAGTGAATATTTTCAAAAAAGTCAGGATTTTAAAAAAAGTCAAGGTTTTTGAAAATATTGGGATTTTTAAAACCTCAAGATTTTTGAAAAACTAAGGATTTTTGAACAAGTTAGGAAATTTGAAAAAGTCTCGATTTTTTAATATTTACGATTTTTGAAAAATTATTATTTTTGTAAAAAGTAAGGATTTACGAAAAAGTTGGCATTTTTGATAAAGTTGAGATTTCAGAAATTTCAGGAAATTTTAAAAAGTTGGGATTTCTAAATTTTGATTTTCGAAAAATGTCACAATTTTGTAAATGGTTGTGATTTTTTAAAAAGTAGGGATTTTATAAAAAATTATAATCTCAAAAGAGTCAAGATTTCAAAAATGTAGTCATACGAAAAAATTAGAAGGAACTTGAAAACGAATTGTTAGTATAGATTCACAGCAATCCCAAATGAGTTCTACAAGTCTGTTTTTCCCAAAGTGTGGGACCTTGCTTATTGAGAAAGCTCTCCACATTGAAGGTTGGTTTGTTATTCCTCTCCTCTGTTGCAAGTGCATATG